>JAQGBR010000099.1:0-19510 GCA_034698525.1 Achipteria nitens | reverse complement strand
TAAGGAATTCATTAATTAATTAATTAATTAAAAACAGTAATGAATTGTGTAATCAACGAATAAAACATATGAATAGAGAGAAGAGAATAAAATATTTACAAAAAATTTTTGCTTTTTTCAGGAAAAATCTATTTTCGCGATATATTCACAATGAGAGAGGAAATCGTATGAATATTTAATTATTATGGCGTTCCTAATAAAATAATGTTCAAAATTATAATATACTGTACAACGATTTGTCTTATTTTGTTTTTTGGTGAGCGGCTTAACCATTAGTTCTCTGGTTCTTCCAATTAATATATGAAATGTCATTTTTTAAATGCAATCGACGATTAAATAAAAAAAATTGTTCTCAAAATACAAGTCGTCAACAATTTTCTCAATTAATATTAAAAATAAAATAATGAATTAAAATAATAAAATAAAATTGAATTATAATATAAATGTAATACTAAATAAAAATAGAGTGCAAAATATAATATACTGTATAATAAAGACTAATTAGATGTCGACAATCATATCCTAATAATAATATAAGAATCGCTCATTTGTTTCGTTTTTGAGGATTTGTTTTTACACTTCATTTAAATTTGTCATTAAATCATTAGATTTCTTTCGTCGCATTATTTTTGTCTGTCTTTCGTTTTTCTCATTATATAATATAAATATTTATCAAAACAAAAAACAAATTCAATTTAATTCACAATTTTTTGGATAACACTTTGTGTAAGAGTAGGAACTATATGAGAGACAAATAATAATAATAATAAAATATCAGTTCTATTACAACGACTTTAAATAATCTTTAAAAATGTTTAGCAAATGTTTGGCTATTATTTTATGTATAAATTAAGAGAAAAACTTCATTTGAATTCGCATTTGAAAACATAAATGTATTGATATATTAACCGATCGATGAATTTCACATAATTTTAATCACAATTTAATTCGTAGATAAACTCAAAGTTTATTCCTACCTGTGCTGTTGGCAGCCGTGCCGTACATCGACGGATGGAGGAATGCAGCCGCAGCACCGGCGTTGGCGTAGTAGTTCTGGAGGCCAGGGTACATGTAATTGAATAGGCCTGAGTTGTCACCGCCATCACCAGCGTTGCCAACACCACCCCCAGCACTACTGGCGCTCGAATTACTGTCCTTATTGTTTGTCACAAGATTTGTTGTTCCAGTCTTTTCTGGTGTTGACTTCGTAGACATCGAATCATTAAAGTTTTTAGTATTTCCTCCATTGACTGTCACGTCAGGCAATTGGAGACCTGCGGGCAGAGCACCTGACAGACCCATGAGCTGCAACTGTTGCATCAGATTTGTGGCCGATTTGGAACGATTGTCACCCGTTTCAGACGACGTGCTGTTTGTGTTGTTCTGACCGGTTGTGGGAATGACTGGAAGCACAATACCTGACGCAATAGGAAAGTCAGAGCTGTTGTCGTCCTGACCTTCAATTAGTTTTTTGACGGAATCGATATGCAGTTTAAGATTTTCGATATGTTTTTTAGAGAACAAGTGGTCCTGCATTGAAGTCGACGAAAATTTGAGATTATATTTAATGCAACATATTTTGCACTCTTCTATCGGTTTTGTATTTGTTTCCAATTCCTGTCCAAAAGTCTTAGCGAACGCCAGTTTTGCTTTTTTCTCTTTTGCTCTGGCATTTTGGAACCATACCTGAACCACACGCTTTGGAAGTCCTACTTCTCGGCCCAAACACTCGCATTCAGCCATTGATGGGGTCTTATAGTCAGCGAAAATAGATTTCATTACTTTAAGCATAACTGTTGTCATTTGGGTTCGAAACCGTTTACTAGAGTTCGATGGAGTGTTTGGTCCCGAACCCGATATCCGGTTCATTGCCGATGCAGTTGAGGAGGTGGTAGAGCCCGGGGCCGGAGATGTTGGGTTCGATTCGTGGGAGAAATAGTAGTCGAACTCCAAGTCGTCGGACGAATCAGAGTCGTCGCCATCAGAACGGGTGTCGTCGAAGCCTTCGTCGTCGTTAGCAGAGAATCGGAGGGGTTGTGACAAATCAACGGGTTTTGAAAGATCGAGTGGTGTGCTCTCACCGGACAGACCACTGGCTTCGAATGCAGCTTTCATTTTAAGACTGAGATCAGAGGGAATGGAACTACCCGTTCCATCTTTACCGGGAAGGTTGAGCTCTTCTAAATACTTCTTAAGTGAGTCCTCGTAATACTTTTTCATAGTTGACTGCAAGGCTTCAGCTGTCAGTCCACTTACGTTTGCATTTCTCATAATATCGTCGTTTGCGTTGGGAGGAGAAGATGTGTCCGTCATATCTGAAGGGTCGCCGTCTGGCAGAGCGTCAATATTGATGTCACCCTTTGTGTATTGGTCTGCATGTCGTGTCGCTAAATGTGATTCTAAAGCAGATCTCGCTTTGAAGAGCGCCCGACAAAACGGACATCTCTTATGTATAACCTGTTGGTGAGCGCGAAACTGACCTTTTCTTTCTCTGGCTCTGGTGTTTTGAAACCAGACCTGAACGACACGCTTTTTTAGACCGACCTCTTTGGCAATGCTTTCCAACATTTTTCTACTGGGATTTGACTCAATTTGATACTTCTGGTAGAGATAATCCAATTGTTCCGGTAATATAGTAGTGCGCAATCTTTTGTCTCGGGGTTGTTCATTGGGTGCGCCCACACCTCCACTAAGTGAGTCAAAATCGTGTGAATCCTCGTCTTCTGGAAGTTTACGTTTAATGGGCTGTTGTTGTGATGAGAGTTGAAGTGAAGCGTTCAATGAATTCACTATATTAGGAGAGGTCGAGGCATTGGTTTGGGGGCTCTGTTGGGCCTCATATTGAAGAATACCGAATGGAGACGACGGCGGATAGTTTGGGAACAGATTGGGATTCATTAAGTGAACCAATTGGTGTTCGCGCCATAAATCGTATCGATTGAAAGGGAGACTACATTTATCACAACGATAAGTGTTCTGTTGCTGTTGTTGTTGTTGTGAGGACTGTCCTGACTGTGACTGTGTGGCTGATGCTGGTTGTGGTGACTGTTGCACCAATTTGTCGGGTGTAGCAGAAGTTCGTCCACTATCTATAGGGGTCGGTGTAGTAGAGGGCGCTTCACGACTGACTCCGGGAGAAGTTGACTGCGCACGTGATTCAGCCGCTGCTCTAATCTGAGCGGCCAAAGGGTTTTCATCTTTAAAACAGGCGCTCTTCTGATGTTTAATAAGTTCGTAATATCTTTGGAAGACTTGCATACATTTCTTGCACTGATAGTTAAGACCCGGAGTCCGCTGGAAACGTCCGGAACCATCATCTTCTTGAGGAACCGGCGGCTGATTTTCATAGACTTTTCTGGCCTTTTGTCGCGCATTTTGAAACCAAACGACGATAACTCTTGGACTCAGATTAAGAAGTTTTGACAAATACTCCAAATCGTCGTCTTTTGGATAAGCATTGGATTCAAAGAATTCCTGCAAAACCTTAATCTGATAATCAGTAAAACGAGTTCTGTTCGCTCTCTTTCCGGACGACCCGCTGTTTGAGTTGCCGTTACCTTCGCCTACGTTTCTATTCGGTGTATTAGAGTTGGAGGCGCCCGACATTTGAGATCTATGGGCGGCATCGATAGCCATTTGCAAAGGACCTGATCCAAGTGGTGGAGCCAAAGATGTGGCAAAACCGGGCAGACCTGCGAATAGAGAGGCAGCGCTATTCTCTGCAGCCGACTGAGAGCTCATCGATGACTCAGATGTGTGTGGACTCTGAGCGCTGGCGTTAAGCATAGCTTTGGTTAACTCGAACTCCTGTTGTTGTTGTAATTGGATCTGTTGTTGGATCTGTTGCTGTTGTTGTTTCTGGAGCTGCAAAATATGATTTTCAAACTTTTCCTGAATCTGTTGTTCAGTTTTTTGAATAATGAGATCCTTTTTCTTGTGGTCATTCATGTCGTCATCAGATGTGGCGTAATCGGTGTCTTTGGTCGATGACGAAGATTTGAGGTCAGGCGCTGTATTTGTGGTCCACTTTTCATTTGTTTCGCTTTCAATTGGATTGTCTTTAATGTCATTTTCTTTTTTAATGTCATTTAGAGTCAAGATTTTTGTTTCCCCCGTTTTCTCATATTCTTCGAGATTAAGGAAAGTAGAGGGAGGGTTATTGAAGTTATAGGGACTGTCTTTATTTCTTTGGCGTTCTTTGAATAGAGTGTTTCTAAACCAATGTTTAATTACTTTCATCGGTAGACCTGATTTTTCTGACATTTCGAGGAGTTGTTCCTCAGTGGGAGAGTTGTTTATATCGAAGTACTGGCGAAGAACTTTGAGCTGTTCGTCACTAATTCGAGTTCGGGCTCTCTTCTGCTGCTGAGCGGCGTTCAACTGTTGCTGTTGTTGTTGCATAAGTTTTTGTTGAGCTGCAAAGAAATTCGGATCGGGAGAAGGCATTGGACTGGGAGCTGTCGCTGTCGATGGCGCCGGGTTCACCATTGCAGCAGCGGCCGGGTGATTAAAGGCTGCCGCCATCATTGGGTCCAAATGTGGTGCCATCATCACAGGTATGAGCGGTGGGTGCAGACCCATAGCAGCGGCCGCAGCAAAAGGCATATTCATATTCATATTCATTGCGTTCATATTCATACCCAAAGGCATTCCCATTCCGGCCAAACCCATACTCATTAATAACTGACTGAACTGGAGATGGGCTGCCATTTGGTTGGCCGCAGCCATATCTGCCTGTGCTGCCGAGGAGTTGTTATTAACCATATTGCTTGCCATAGAAAGCGGTGGTGTGTTTGATGGGCCAATATTAGCGCCGGCGGCTATTTGTGAACTTTCATTCAAGTTTGTAGTATTTTGATCACTAGAGCCGTCGTTTTCCTCTTCGAGCGCACACTTTCTCTCGTATTCACTGCGATAGTCGTCAGCAAACGCTTCGAGTATTTCAAGAGGAACGACGTCTTTATGGATCTCCTCCTTATGAGCCTTTAGTACCCAAATAGAAGAGAACTCTTTACTGCATTTCTCACATTTCGATCGATTAATTTCCGGTAAATTATTTTTCAGATCTTCTTTTTTAGACTCAAACTCTTTTGTTTCACTTTTGTTTACTGAATCAATGTTTGGATCAGCACTGGTATTGTCTTTGGCTTCACTGGTATTTGCATTGAGATTGAGATCAGTCTCTTTTTTGACATCTGTTTGATTGACTTCTTTCTTAACTCTTTTCTGATGGCATTCATTGAATTGCATAACGATTTCAAAACCCCAGGTCTCGAGTAAATGCTTATAAAGTGGAGGTTTACTCCTGCAAACCGGTGCATAACTCGAGAATTTAGGAGTTCTACTGATGGACTGCGAGGCCGACTGAGCCGTCGCTCCACTACTCTGTTGTTCATTAGTCTGAGGCGATTGACTTCTCTGTTGATTAATAGGCGACTGTTTATTGATATTCGGAGCGCTATTATTTGGAGGACTGAACAGACAACACAACTGTTGGTGTTGTACTTGTGCTTCGTGTGAGATAAATGCTGAGCCGCATCGTTGGCACTGGAATGGAGACGAACCCAACAAAAGGCTGTGACCATTATTGCCGGCACTCATCGCCAAATTGAGAGCCGCCTGTTGTAGAGCTGCTGCCTGTTGTACCTGTTGGGGATCCGACAAATTTAAAGACATAAGAGTCTCCTGGAATTTAGGGGTTGTGCTCGGAGACGGTGTGCCCGGACTCGGCTTATTCTGGTCACCGGCCATTTTTGGTGGCGAACTCGTGGCCGTTGCGCTCGGAATGTTTGAGTTAGGAGTGCTCGGAGTGGTGGCAGTCACTGCTGTTTCACTGGTATTGTCTGGTCTTTCAATGAGAGGTACGCTAAGATCGATCTGACCGGTAAGGGCTAAGTCATGCAGTTTTGAAGCTCTGGTTTGATGAAGAACTGAACGCACGTGAATGTCAAGAGTTGTGCCCAAATTGTAGGCGACTTTACATATATTACATCTGTAGGGCTTCTTATCTAAATCTGACATATTATTAGCAGTTGAGGACTGCATCGACTGCTGCACTGAACTCTCATTTGAAGGACTCGAGTTCTGAACACTAGTGTTCGAGACATTAGTCGAAGAATTGATGGCTGTGTTTGAGCTCTGATTAGATGTTTGGTTATTATTTTCTTTCATCGTTTGCTTTAATTTATGTAAATGAGAGACAGAGTTGTAGTGAACCAAAAGAATATTCTTCTGAGTGAAAGACTCCTTACAAATATCGCATTTATACGGTCTGTTCGGATCCAAATACTTTTCCATCGGATAACTCAGTTTCTCACCCTTTCGGTGAAGAAGTGTTTTGTTGTGTGACGTCAGATAGGATTGTCGAGTGAACGCCACTTTGCACCGGTGACACTTGTACTTTCGGTTGGGGTCATTATAGCTGTCTTCTGCCACTGCCTGGGAATTCAAAAAGTCTTCCAAAGAGTTTGTCTGTTGATTGTTAGCAACCAATCCGTCCCTATTCTCACTCAAGTCAGTCATCTCTTCGTCTGCATCTTCGGGTAAGTTAGGGGTAGAGTTAGTCAGAACCAAATCCATTGCTTCCTCATCGTTATTGATGTCATCCAAACGATTTGATTCTTTCTTAAGTAATTCAGTGGTCGACGGATCAAGAATTCCGCCGCCATTTCGACCACTGAATAGAAGGGGATTATTAACTAAAGAAGACTTGTATTGTTCTAATTCTTCTTCACTCATCTCTGAATGAGTGCTCTCCACATGTTTTTGCAGTGCTTCCACTGACCGAAAGCTTCGGCCACAGAGTACACATTGAGTGGCGGCACGGATCAGATGGTATTGTGAGTGGAGTTGGAGTTTCTCTATTGTTTTGAAGGCTAGACTGCATTGAGAGCACCGATATTTGTAAACGTGTCGGTCAGAAACGGCTGCGCCCGAGATTTTTCCTGATCTGAATGAGTGCTGCTCTTTATAATGAAGTTGAGTCGCACTTATAGTCTTGAATGCTTGACCACAACCCTTCTTCCAGCACTGGTAACCACTGTTGGAATTTCCGATCGAACCGGTTCTTGAATTTGGAGACAATTCAGTGAGTTTGAGATGACCCTCACTATTGATATGAGTAAATAATTCGTCGAGAGTTAGAAATATTTTGGGACAACCGGGACAGACATGGCTTTCGGATAAAGCGCTCGAATCAAAGAGTTCGTCTTCGCATATCTTAGAGCCACTATCACCAGAGCAGTCACTTTTTGTGTCAATTTCTCTTTGCTCTGACTTTGAGTCTAATGAGTCTTCATTTTGAGACCAATTGGGAGAGTTGTGTCGCACAGGTTTCGAATTTATAACTTCTGTGGTGTCGACTAAAAGCATGAGTTTTTGAAGCCCCTCCTGTTTTACGTTATGGATCTCTATTAGATGTGTCTCTAGTTTTGTCTTTTCTTTGAAGCCCTCCTGACATAAGGGACATAGCATTGTCTGTTCGGACACAATATGAGTGTTCGGGGGTGTCGTCGAACTACTGCGCTGTTGCTTGGAATGTGTGGACACGATATGCATTTGGATCCGCACTTCAGAGGTATGCGAATAATTACAATACGGACAGAAATGTAGTTCTCCTGAATTGGTTTCACTGTTCATTTTGGCGGCCATTTGTGCGACCACTGCGTGCTGTTCCATCAGTGCATTCTTCAGCATTGAATCATTTGCCGATTCAATGGCTGATCCCAATGGAGGCGAATCCGAAATATCATCGTTTGAGTTATTGTCTGATTTGTTTTGGGATAAACAGAGCAAAAGAAAAACTAAAGTTTACGCAAATTTTTGCTTTAATTTAATCGTTAAATAATAATAAGAAAAATTCAAATATTCGCTGAATAACTAAACTCTAATGTTATGACAAAATTGCTCCGAATATTTAAAAAATGTCTCATCAAATCAATTGAGACTAGAATTCGCACAAAGCGTTTGCAAAACCAAATATTTATTAAAAAAAATTGCTTTTAGGCATAGAATCTAATAATTATTTTACATTAAATAAATATCTGTTAGTCTTTGATCTCAGCCTTTAATTTGACGGAAAAATATTTTTTAAAAACTTTTGTCATAAAGAAAATTGAATATCCAAACCAAAGAAGAGTATATGGGAGAGGGGAGAGAGAGAGAGAGAGAGAGAGAGAGAGAGAGATTCTATTTTCTTAAGTAAATAGTAAACATGCGCTGAGGGCAATGAAAATATCAGGTTTATATTTGTGATGTATTTCAAATCAACACATCTTTGATCGCCTTATATTTTCCAAAGAAAAACTCAAACTTTTATTTTGGTGAGCCTTATGTGAAAGATAACAATTTTTTTCTGCTCTCTTCTAATTCAAGAAAAAATATATATATTCTAAAATATACTACAACTGATAACAAGAGTCAAAGTTTAAATCGAAATAAATAAAAATCTAATGAAAATAAATAAAATATAAATTTTTACTCTCTCTCTCTCTTCTCTCTCTCTCTCTCTCTCTCTCTCTCTCTCTCTCTCTCTCTCTCTCTCTTCTTTTTCTTGAACTGTTCGCGAGTGAAATAAAAAAATGTTTTTATAATCAAATGCAGACAAGTCTTATATAACCTGAAAATATATTCTCGTAAAATGAGTTATACAGTGATTGCGATTAAAGTTTTGGTTGGATTTTAATGCATCAACTTTTTAATAGAAAGCATTTCATTATCGTTTCATATTTTGATTGCAAGCGATATATCAAAAGAATTGAAGTAAAAAAGAGAAAAAAAATTATTTTTTAAAAAATTTATTCTGATTTCAGATATATTTTTTGCTGAAAAATATATTAATATTTTGATTAGAAATGAATATTAAAGCAAAAGTAAATTAAAAGTCAATGAATTGGTTTTAATGTATAAAAGTCTTACCGCTTTCGAAGACTATTTTCTCATTAGGAGTCAATTCCTTGACCTGAAATAATTCTCTGATCTCTTCTTCTGAGTCTTTCATTCCGAGTGCTCCGGACTGTTGTTGTTTGAGTTGTCGGAGACTTTCATTTCTTAAATGCTTAATAGAATTGATGTGTTGAACGAGTGATATCTTAGTGCGCGATGGATGAGCACAGAGTGCACAGTAGTAATACTTATTTGGAGCGCCGTTGACCAGTGTTTCGGCCAATTGCAAGTGGAGGAACACTCGCGAACAGGCGTCGTGTCGGGCATTAGCCGTATGTAATTGCAATTTATGTATTGAATTTGTATAATAATCACAAACATTACACCTCACTTGAACCGGATTAGAGACGTTCACATACTTGAGCTTCCATTCAGACTGAGTGCCGCCTTCTTTAATATGATTCACGTGTTGTAATCTTTGCAAATGTTTGTCTGTTTTGCAGTGCAATTGAAAGTTTGCTTTTAGGTTAGTCTTATAGGAACACAATTTGCAAATATAACTGCCTCCCACTGCCATCAACACCTCGTCCTCTCTTTGTCGGGTTCGGTCACATTGGATGTGTTGACTCAGGCCTTCAATCGAATCACTGGAATATATGCCACAAACACAACATTGAAAGAGACGACACGTATCGTCATATGGAACGTTATGAATGCCCAGAGAAGGGTCCGGGTGTTCGATGTCGTAAGTGGGCTGAGAACCGACACCACTTAATCGGGCCACTGGAGACTTATTACCCGGAGTGGTTGGTTGTGACTGTTGTTGCTGTTGCTGTTGTTGTTGGATCATAGCTCCCATTATAGCCCTCTGTTGTTGCTGTTGACTCGCCATCATTAGTAAGGCGTGATTGTATGCCATGTCGGCCAGAGCTGCCTCGGGCTGTAGATTATCCTGAGGTCCTCCCGGTTGGCCAGTGGCGAGACCGGCAGCAGCAGCAAAGATGCCAGGATGGAACTGAAACAGCTGTTCGGGAGTAATCATCCCGGCCTGTTGAAGGGCTGACAACTGCTGCATATGTGATACGTTTTGCTTCAAAACCATCAGATTATGGGTGTGTTTCTCACTCGTCATATGAATCCTGAGATTTCGGGCGACATTTGTTTCATAGTTGCAGACATCGCACCTCCACGTGGCCTTTTGCTTGGATGTGGCCCCCGACTGAGCGCCTCCACTGCTGGGCGCCACCTGTTGCGTCTTCGGTGGTGCCGTCACCGGTGTTGTCGGTGCTGGAGATGTGGCGTTTGAAGACGCAGTGGTCGTTGTTGTAGGAACTGAAGAAGTAGTTGATTGGACACCAGTTGCAGACGCGGCCACCGCTGCGGCCAATGCTTGCGATTGGAGCAGATGTTCGGCTGGAATGTTGCCGTTTTGCAACTCTTGAACGTTATTTATGTGTTTATCTGATTGCATATGAATACTGAGGTTTCCTTTAGTAGTGGTCGAGTAGTTACACACTTCACACCGATATGGTTTGTAGCCACACGTGTAGGTCTCGCCCCGGGCCAGGCGTGGGTGTGGCTGATTGGCTAAACAATAAATGCAATTCATCTCATTCTCGGGATGTTTTTCTTTCATATGAATTTCAAGAGTTTCTTGGTACTTGTAGTGCCAGTTGCATTTTGGACACTTCAAGGTCTTGCAGCTATTGCGGGAATGCATCATGGTCATGTGTCCACCTAGGGAACGCGATGAACCCAGGATTAGATCACACTTAGGACACTCAACTCCATTGGTCTTACCGTCCGGATGTGCCGAACACATGAACGGAGAAGCGTTCGTAGGACTCGGAGAGGAGTGGTATTGCGATAGAGAAGGTGTCGTCGATGCGATCGGACTTTTGGGTGATGGCGCCGATTGCGAGAACTGTTTGGAAGGGGAGGGCGACCTCTGAGTCAGCAGTTGATGAGTGGCTGCCATTTGGGAGGTTTGTTCAATTTGTTGCTGTTGTGCGGCCGCTGCGGCCGCTTTGGCTATTTTCTCGAGGTTTGCCAGATCTGCCAGTTCGGGGCCAAACGAACTGTCCGCTTCTGGCGTCTCCCGAGAGGTGGGCGTTGTGTTCGAATGTTCGTATAGGCGTTGAGTGTCGTCGCCATTCTTTGGCAAAACAAAGCTTAAAGCGGAGGAATGAGACTGAGATTCGCACTGTTTTATGTCGACCGTCGATGTGACTGGACTGGTGACCGACGACACCAGAGTGCCGGCACTGGCCAATACAGTCTTGGCCATATTGCACCCACTAGTGGCCACAGAGCTTTTATTGTCCGCACTAGTGGTTAAGGAACTGGAACATGAGCTTTGTCTGAGGGCAGCCGCAGCCGCGACCGACGCCAACAGACGTTGTTGTGCTTCGAGCTGTTGCTGGAACTGCGCCGGCATTTCGTTCAGCGCCGGCGGCCTCTGTTTGGGCTCCAAAAATGATAGCAATGGCTCTTTGTCTTTGCCCACCAACTGAATGATGGCCGAAGAGTTCTTATTGGAGAGGACCCGCTTTTCTTCATCGTTCAGAGCTATGTTGTGCTCCTGAATGGAGTGAGCGATAAATGATTTCGAGTAACCGAACGATAGTTTACATATAAAGCACATGAGAATAGGTTTGACGGGCACTGTCTGACAACTGCTCGCACTGTTGGCCGCAGAACTCTCACAATAGTTGGAACGAATCGTATTGTTATTGTCCTTATCGAGAGAACCGCCACCACTCAGGTCTGTGGCAATGATCTGATCCTCACAATTAGTCTTATAGTTGTCCCTCAGATTGAAGACCCGATACGAGTGCATAACTGGTACTTCAGGAACTTTATTCTCTTGTAAAATGTTTTGGTAGGCCTGACCATAAAGAGCACTGTATAGAGCGGCCGCTGAGCTCCGGCTTATATGAAAGGCTGATACAACTTGAGGAAAGACAACATTACCCCTTCCGTACGGAGGAGTCATTCCGCGCGCGTCAATAATACTGCCCTCTTGACTGATCTCTGCCTCGACATCACTGCCCTCAGAGTCGGGCCCTTCTATTATATAAGCAGAACCGTCCGGATTGTACACTATTTTACCCGTGAAGTTTTCGACGTCACTTAAGGAACTGCTAACACTTTCGGTGTCGATAGTAGTCTTGGCATTACTTATACTATCTTTAGCTGATGTCGACACTAATGCTGTTTCCTTTGCTTGACTTTTGATCGTAAAATTAATGGCCTGACCTTTAATTGGCGACATTTGTGGCACCGAACAAAACTGACCCGTGTCTACAATAGGTGATGTTCTACTGGTCATTGTGCTCGGTATCGATGACACCGCCGTTTCTTTGGCTGCCATTGTTGTGGTTGCCGTCGATTCCATAATTTAGTGATAATTAATGATAAATTAGTTGCCTTTAATGGGAACGTCACCGAAGGATTAGAACGCATCCCAACATTACATAAGTGTTCACTCGATTCGCATCTTTGGTCGTCATTACCTTTTCTGTAACGATAATAATAACACAACTTTATTATTAAGAGCACAGAATAAATGATTGCTTTAAAATTATTGTAATTTTATCCCAAAAAATATATTCTTTTGATGTTTTCTGACATAAAATAATTTAATTCAAAAAATTATTTTAAAGTTATGTACGGATTGTATGCTATCATTGGCTTCGATTAGAAACACATTTCAGTTAAACAAATGAATGGCCAAAAAGAAGTTCTGTGCAAAGAATGGCGAATTCTGAAAGTACTTTGAGGTCAATATTCGTATTCATTCATAAGAGTCGGTGCGCGTAACCCACGCTCTGGGACTCAACAAAATAACAGAAGAGAAAGAGAGAGAAAGAGGGAAATCAATGGTTTCTGTTAAGAGATTCAAACATGCAGTTCAACCTCAACCTTGACCAGTGATGGATGGCTACCAGTGCACTGTAACCAAATAACACATACCATAGGAATAGCGAAAAACTAACACGACTTCAAATAAATATGTTGTTAAACGCTTTTATATAAAAAGGTGAGAGAGAAAGGATGGGGACATACGTTGCCTAAAGGGCTGACAATTAGTTCTAGCTTTTTGTCGAACTACTAGAATAGCAAATAATATGAAAGCCATTCAAAAATGTAGTCTCGTTTTTATAGTCAATTTTGATATGAAATCCAATACTAATCGGTAGTGATTGCAGTGACTGTCGCATCGCTAGCACTCAGGGCAGTGATGGCAGTCATTCATTTATAGCCTAAGTAGGTTTAACTCATCCATAAGAAAGTGGTTTTGATGAGTGAGAAACACAGACACAGATAGTGTTGTTGAAGATATTTTGGTGGTACTATTAGGATCATCTCTGATGCATAACCTCCTACTTTGTGGCGGACGGCCCTAAAATGTTGTGAATCTCTTGTGTTGCATACAAACACAACACTCCAACATATCCAACACAAGACAAGACATTAAAAGATCGCAAATTAATGAATATATTTCTTAGATTCAACTCAACAAACGTTTAAATTACTTATGCCTTAAGTTTAGCGCAAACACTAATGACAATATCCGGGTTTGGAGGGAAACGACTTTTTTTCCTTTTAGATTTTTGATAATTATTAGTGCTTTGACTGTAATTATAAGTAAGAAAAAACTCCAATAAATTTTTTGGCTCCGAATCACATCAATAAAAGCACTTTTACTGTAAAAATAATTGATCTTAAGTTGAAAATCAAAAAATTTGTTATTTTAGACTTTGATAGCGATTAACAAAAATAATACTAAAATAAAATAATAATAATAATTACAATTCAAAGTCAGTTCAAAAATAGTTAGAAATAAAAAAAATTTGAGATTCACTTTTGAAAAACTGGTATTCAATGGTATTAAAAGGGAAAATAACTCAAATAAAAGTAAATTTTTGTCACTTTTAGCAATCAGTACAATAGATTGAAACAACAACTCCTTAAATGTCGTATTGAATGGCCACAGGAGTTGAGCTAAATATCTCTCGAGGGATTGCTAGTAGGGGTCGATAGCTAGCGATGGGGAATGCATTGGAAAGTTGCATCGAAAAAAAGAAGTGACACATACAGCAGGGGTGCGACTTATGGCCATTATTGAAGGGCACACCTGAGTTAACGGCAAATACTGGCAATACTGGGATACCTATGTTAATGGGGGGACACAATCAGGATTATCAATGTATATGTGGTAGTGTAATACTAATTCCCCATCGATTGGACGCCCCTCAATTGCCATCCCTCTTTTCGCCTAAGCCCCTGAAGGTAAATGTCTGAAACAGAATTTTACTTCTCTTTTACTCAGTGTTTCTCTCTTTTCTTAAGTTTATTTTGTATTATGTATTGAATTCTCTCATTTGTGATCTCTCTCTCTCTCTCTCTCTCTCTCTCTCTTCCCGTGACAGGACAGGACAGGAGAAGACTCATATTTTTAATTCTTTTCAGTAGTCATAGCATAGAGTTTGAGCCAAATTTTTGGAGAGCAAGCGATTAGTGGAGAGCCTCGCAAACAATTATCATTCAAATCTCAAATACAAAAGATTTCTCGTCGGAGAGTGAATGGGTTTTTAAGCGCAGCATAACTGCACACCTGGGCTTATAATTGAATATCAGTTGAGACTCAAAAATGCAAACATAAAAACTTGAGCCTTAAAACTGAGTGACATTACTTAGTGAACGCACCAACAGATTAACATCTTTTAAAATTGTGAGTCTTTTATGAAATTTTTCTTTTCTATTCATTTAGATTTTCGCTTAAGTTTTATGTCTTTTAGTTTTTGAACTGAAAATATTTGAAAAGCAAATAACGAAAAGCAGAGAATTTATGGAAAACTTTGAGACAAAACAAAAAACGAATGGAGAGGGAGGGGAGAGAGAGAGAGAGAGAGAATTTGAAGAAAAAATTTACGAAAAGAAGAAATTTATTCAAAATATATTCATAACTGATTTGCAAAATAAAACATATTATTCATCGCAGAAAAAATTATTCAAAACAAAGTGGCGTTTTTCGCGACATAAGAATATTAAATATTATATTAAAAAAAATTGTGATGTTTTTAAACACAACAAAATGAGTAGAAAATTATGAAATTACATTTACAAATACCAGGAAACGCGAGGGACCGGTAATTTTGCTTTTATTCATATGGCTTTCTGTCTGTCTTTGGCACATAATATAGAACTAATTACAAGACAATAACACAATAACTACAACATACCATACCATCGCTAAGACTAATATAATGAGAGAATACCTAAATAATGGAATCATTGGACGAACAATAATAAAGCAAAGCCTCAGCGCGTTCTGGCATTAATTAAGCCCAACAAAAAACATTCATTAAGTCGAGGAAGTCACGCAATTAACCATACATACTGCTCAGACACTCTATGCACAGACGGCTGTGGCTGTGGTTCTGCTCTCTTCTCAGTTGTTAGCTGTTTGAAGTTCAATATTAAAAAAAATAGAGAGAAAACTAAATAGGAGAGGGAGAGAGAGATTGAAGGGAATGAGAGGGGAGAATAGAGACAAAAGTTGGTTGTGTAGTGCTTGTGCTTTGGTGCTAATTATCGCTCATTAAGGCTTTTTGAGCAGAGCTCAAATATAGAGGTTTTATTCAAGTGAAAGACAATAATTAAACAAAAGGGAATTTCCCACTCAAGGCTATGCAAAAAAGTTAATCACAATATTCTTAGTACTTGTGCTCAATGTTAATGTTATTTGGTTTTGTCAAATGCCGTGAATAACAAACGCTTTGATAAACAGATAATCCATTTTAAAATAGATAAAACAATTTTCAAACAAAACTCAATTTAATGAGTGAACCAAAAAATATAACATATTTTGTTATTGAGTCCCATATTTAAAGACTTTTTTTTAAAGAATTATTATTATTCTGTTCTCTGACTCTTCCATCAATTTTGTAGCTCTCATTTGAAACTTTAGTTTTGTGTGAAAAGCATTGAAATATTTTTCTTATTATTAATACTATTATTGATGTTTTGTGAGCTCTCTTTTTCTTTTGTCCAAAAATTTTTAGGTTGAGTTAAATTCCTCGTCGAGTGTTGTGTCGCGAAAGCAGTGCTCAAAACAGTAGAGAAAATGCTTCAAAAGTTGATATCAATTGAAAAGACATAGAGATTGGCATACATTGCAATATATGGCCAGAGATTGCATTATTCGAGAGATTGCTTAAAGAATAGTTAAAGAGAACGATATATAAACTAAAGGTCTCAGTGAGTGTCGATCCCCTTGTTTTTCAATCCCCAAATCTATAGCAATGTACGCGTTTGGAGACCCCTATGGCTTCCCAATGGCTCTTACTTTTTGAAACATAATTAGTTATTCTAAAATCAGAGAAAAAGAACTCAACTTAAGGTATGAATTGAATCGGAGTGTTATGGATAAGGGATACACAATAAAAGAATATCAGAGCAAAGAGGGAACAGAAGCAGTGCAAATGTGAACCGATGTGCACACATACAGAGACACATATAGTCTAGTGAGTGCTTTATGATCGTGGGAACCGTTCAGACCATTCCATGCATTGCCCCACACATAACAACAGAACACATAACTAAGTTTAAAACTAAATTCTGGTCCAATCAAAACCAGTGCATTTTTGCGACACTATTTTGCACCTTTTATTTTGTTAGTAATCAGCGTCAGGTTCTCGTCATGGCATGAAATTGTCATTCCTCAGCGCCCCTACTCTTAGTATTCTTAATAAAAGTAATATATCGTTAGGAGACTGAGACCAGGTGTGCACTTAAGGTCATATTATTGCTGAACTAACACCAAAACCATCGCAGATAACAACAGCAATGAGGAGGTCTTTCCTTTATTTCAAATAGAGTTGGGATGAGCGGACAGTCATATATTTCACAATCTACTGTTTGAACATATCTTAAAACTTACTGTCGTAAGTATTCTTAAGAATTAAGACTGACTTAAATGGAAAAAAATTCAAAAAAGTAGTGCCTCTCATAACATAACAGAGCGTTTGGGTCTTTTGCTTTCATTACTTTTATTTTATTAATATTTTCAAATGAATTCTGTAAACAGAGTTCTCAATGTTTTTCTCAGCAAAAAATAAAATTCTCTGATTTTCTTCTTTTCAGCGCTGTTTGCACTCAAACTAAAAGCGAATACCAGTGCTCTTTGAATGAGTGATAGAGAGATTGAAAATATTATTAAAGACAAGGATTAGAGAATATATTTTTAAGTATTAACAAAAAAAGACAAAATATGCGAAAATAGGGGACAGAATTAGAGAGACAGGGAGGAAGAGAGAGAACGAGAGAGAGAGAGAGAGAGAGAGCCAGGGCAAACTGGTTGGCAATTTAGGCATCAAAGCGTATCAGTTGTCAATATATTATTATGGCATAACTCAAGAGGTTTTTAAGCATCAGAGCTGAAAGTGAAATCTTGCAATAATAGTAATGTTATATCTTTGGAGTTGTGTTCAATGCACGCCATACGCATAAAATTGTGTTCACTAAGCTTTGGAGATAACAGCTTTTCATAGGCGCAGTCAAAAAATGATATACCGTTAATTAGCCCGTCTCTATGACTATGTTATATACACTAGTGCTTCATAGTCTGTGTACTGCAATGCAGAGCCTTTTTTCCACATCCATCGTCTCCCCCATCACCTAAGCCTAACTCATACGATGCAGTTATAACTTATTTTATCGATTTTCTCTCTCTCCCCCACTCTTGTGAGAGATGAGCTTTTTCTGCATAACACACAACACTCCTCTGTCTAACAGTTAGAGATGGCAGAGATGGGGAATAAGAAGTACTGCCAACACTCACATATTCTCTTCACAATCAAAAGAAAATTCTAATTCTGGTCTAAACACAGACATAACATATTCTCAATATTTTTACATTTAATACACAAAATATTGCACTGAAATTAGACTGACATCAAAACTGTGTATATTTTATACAAAACTCAATATAAATCATATAAGAAATGGATAGAAAAATCTCCGCGTTTTGCAACAAATCGATAAATGTTTGAACAAAATTAAGTTAAATTTTTTCATATGTCTGTCACAGTGTTTGGGAAAAAGAGAGGGTTAACACGATATATGAATTTGTTAAGTCTAAAGTGTTTTCCAAAGTGAGTGGTTCTGTATCTGAATTTCAATTTTGGATCACTTGAGTATTGGATTTCTGTTTGGGTTTTGTCGGATATGTGAACCCATTTTTTGCTATGAGTTTATTCTGATTGTGAATGCATTTAGTCGGGAATGGAGTAAACTTTTTATGCATAGAATATTGCATTTACTATAAGAACAATTTGGGCGAACTGTTAAAAAAGTGAGGGGAGAATGAGAAGAGGTTCTTAACAGGTTTCCATAGAAACACTGACATATTTAGATGGCTGTTATAGCAACGCAGAGAACACGAAGATAACGAAAGCATATCCCTATGCACGAGTGCGACCCCCACTTATAATAGTCTAATATGAATTAAGCATCAACTCATCACAAACACATCCCAACACATCAGAGCCCAGTGGACCGCAGTTCTGCTCCAAGAGATAACCCAAATCATGCATTGGCTGAGTCAGACACTGAGCACTTCTCCCTTCTGTTCTCTCATTTAAAGCCCTTTTTTCTTCAAAAAAGCATAAAAATACAAAAAAAAATATTAGCTCTGAATAGAAAATAATTTGATAGAAAAAAACGTTTTGAGTCGAAACTGTTATTAAATGAATGATATCTTTCCGAAAATGTTTTTCTTTAAATCTCTTCACCGATTGGAACGACTGTTTATCTTTGAGGATAGGATTTGTGTGTGTCTGAACAGTGTTTGGCGAAAAGCAACAAAAGTCAGGGTCAGGTTCGCCACAAAATTGATAGGCCTGTGTGTAAGTAAGTGAACATTTACTGTTTGAGAAGGCATAACAGCTCTGAATGATGTGCTCTATTGCTGTATTGCTATTCACTCTATTGGCTCTAATGTTGACTGCATTTGGGAAAACAGCTCAAACACCTGAGAGGACATAGAAAAGAAGCGAATCAAATGCTGAGCGATCCAATTGACTCACAACTTTATCCATACAAAGCTCTACTCCATTGGATTTAGTATTAGAAGTATAGCTGAGAATTGAAGTAAAAGAAAAAGCGATATTCTTTCGACTAATGTTGGTCTCAATCAACAGGCGATCTAACAATTGGACCAACGATTGCATCAAACAATTGGACACTAATGTAATACTCGAGTAATAGTCGAGTAATTGCTTCCAACAAAACTATAGCCAACTATTAGTTTCATTTCTTTTCATAACATTTCGCGACTGGTTTTCAATTCAATCATAATTTCCTAAAATAATTACTAATATTTCCAGGAATTAATGATTAAATTCAATTACGTATAACTAATATAAATATTGATTAAACAATAAATACTTATATAATGAAAATTAAGAGAAAAAAGTTTAGCCTTAAATGAAAAACTCATTTATATTTATAGATTAATAATAATTCTTTTTTTTTCGTTAGTAATAAGAGATTTTGTGATAATGTGTTAAACAAATTAATAAAGAAAATTAATATTTAGTTACGAAACGCTCTGAAAATT
>JAQGBR010000098.1:0-19544 GCA_034698525.1 Achipteria nitens | reverse complement strand
GGTGAGCTTTCAAATAAGTTCTGAATAAGTTTAGTCATTACAAGGAATTTATATTTTATTTATAAAACTTTTGTCTTTTATACACAAATGACAAGAATAACAGCAAATCAGTTGAGAAGGAGTGCAATGAAAACCACTTATTATTACTCTTCGCATGACTTTTATTTTATGAATAAATTTTTTTTATTAAATTAAATATTTATTTATATTTATTTAATACTTGAGAACTAACTTTTCGTAATAAATATAAACTATTTTTATGATTCATAGCATTTGCAATGAATTAGTAATGAATTAAATAACAAAAATATAAGAAATATTTAGGATATAATACCCCATAACTATGAGTCGATCCAGTTTTTCAATAACACATTTTTGGAAGTGAAGTAGGCGTTAGTCTTGAGCTCAAAATCAGTTATCGTAAACATTTATTTTGAACATCGAATCAAATATTCAATTATTATTAATTGAATTACTTTTTTGGAGATTTATTTAAATTGAAATTTATTTTTATATATTATTTCGATTGAAAAACAATAGAAATTATTTACATTTAATTGCATTTAAACCAATAAATCGTCTAAAAATTCATCGAATTCTTCGTCGATTGGTTTTTCGATTTCAGGAATGGGTTGCGGTTTAGACCATATATGAGTAGCAGAGGAAGTGCTACTCTCAATATCATTAGGCTGAGCACCACTAGAATTAGAAGCGCTAACTTCTGGTTCATTTGAATGGCCAACAGCTGTCTCAGGAGTGGATCTATTATTTGATGTCTTTGTTTTGTCTCTGTTTTTGCGTTTTTTAATTTCTTTTCGTTTGTGTCTATAATTGAGTTTATGGGAACAGTCTTCACATAAACGGAGTTTTACTAAAGCGCTCTTCTTTTCTCCTAATTCTAAATAAGAGAAGAAGACTTCCCAACTCTTGAGTCCTTCGACAACATCGCAATGTTTGGCCCCACACGAGAACTGACCCTTTCCTTCGATAACCTCTTTTTCTGTTCTCCATCTCATTCCGAATTTGTTGTCTTTATATCGACTTAAGTCTGAAATACAGTACTCTTTAAACAATTGATTGTAATATTTTTTGGCGAGTCTTTGACCCCATGACAGGCCTTCTTCTGATTCCTCGTCAGACCAAATAAATCGGTGATTATCTCTAAGAACTTCATATTCTGTTTTATCTTTTGATGTATTTCTAACCAATTTTGAAGTACTTCCCGGATATGAGAGGATATACTCATTGACTAACAATTTATGTCTGGAATATGCGTCCAATGATTGGAAATTAGTTCTTAGTTTGCGTTCATTTTTGTCCGATTCCTCAATAAATTCATTCTTCGATGGCTTTTGCTTTTTAGTGACATTCGGTGACAATTTGTTTGTTAAATCACTTCTTCTTTTGGTAGACCTCTTATCTTCGGCTTCACTTTCGGTATCGAAATTGGAGTCATAGTCTCGACTCATGTCTGGATCTGATTGTCATACCATTTAAGGAAAGAATGTCTGAAATAATTATCAAAATAAACATTGAGTCAAATATACATAAATTAGTTGTGATTTTTAATAAGAGATGTCGTTAGGGATGGTATGACTGATTCAAGTCTTTATGCTGTGATCTGTGTCTCAACAATGCGTTCAATACATGAGAGTATCGTTGGGTTAGTGTTTGGGTAGTGTTTGGGTGTAATCATTGAATCATTGAATCAACGAATAGACTCACAAAACGTTAGACTCATCTCAGACTCGACTCACTCTCAGTCTGTATTGTATTGTCATTTGAATCACAGCATTGACTGACTGTTGACTGACTTAACGCAAACGCCAATTGCTTTTAGTCTTAATTAGCTTTAAAGTAGTTATTAATTAAAAGCTTTTTATTTAAAATACAATTCAAAGCCAATTATTTGATCAAAAGATGTCTGAAACGGCGACTAATGATAGCAATCAAAAGGATTTGGAGCCAAAAGAACAGAAAAATGGTGAACAGAATGGAGAAGAAGAGAAAGACAAGACTCAGACCACCACTAAAGAAATGAAAGCAATTGTTTTGACCGGATTTGGCGGTCAGTGACGGCATTCATGCCTTTAATTCAATTAATTGGTTGTCAAAAGTCTAATATTTGTTTTATTTGTGTGTTTAGGTCTCAAATCAGTTAAAGTACAGAAAAGACCGGAACCACAGCTCTCAGAAGGAGAGGTTCTCATCAGAGTTAAGGCCTGGTATGTACTGATTGTCATTTATTGATAATACGTTGACTCTTATCACCGACTCTTTAGTCAACAGATATGTTGACTCATTTTTCGATAATATTTATTATTTTCGAGTTTTTATCGAAATTAAATGATTTTTTGAATATTTTATTTGCGATAACACTATATAGCAATCAATAGACGAGTCTATAGTCTATACAAATGAATGAACTTTTAATTATAACTCACTTATTGTGTGTTTGAACTGACATTCAATTGAATTATTGTTTAAATGAGTGAAAAACTATTAATTGATTGATTGAATGCATCAATAGTTAAGACCCGCATTAAATTTAAAGCGTTTGATACGTTTCCAGATGTTTTGCACAGCTATTGATAGCTATGGGCACAAAAGGGTGTAGTTTTTCAATAGTTTTCATTTGAGTGAATGCAACGCTATTTCCAATTAAACAAATGAGTCATTGGATACCACTATTAAATAACACTTTAATTAATTTATCCCTTTCTTGAAAACACTATCAAAATGTGAAACAAAATAATCTCTTTTTTGATGTTTATCTCAACAGTGGTCTCAACTTTCCTGATTTGATGCTCAGACAGGGAGTTATAGATAACCCGCCAAAAACTAAAGCCCCGTTCATTATGGGCTTCGAATGTGCGGGAGAGGTCGAGGCTGTCGGCGAAGGAGTCACAGGTATTACCTCTTCATTGAAATATGTTTTATCTCAAAGTATTTGTCACTAAAGACATCCGAATCGGCGATCGAGTGTCGGCACTCAGCGAATCGAGAGCTTGGGCTGAATTGGTGGCTGTGCCTGCTAAGTTTGTCTATAAGATCCCACCAAAGATGAGTTACCAAGATGCGGCCGCCATTACAATGAATTATGTGGTCGCATACGCCCTCCTCTTCGGTATCGGAAATATTAAGAGCGGACAAAAAATTTTGGTTCACTCAGTCGGTGGTGGAGTTGTAAGCAATCATTCAGTCCTTTATTTTATCATAACTTGTATTTAAGGCTTTGACTAATAAGTAATTAATAACTTGACATTTAGGGTCAGGCAGTGGCGGAATTGGCTAAAACTATAAGTGATGTCGAACTTTACGGCACAGCATCTAAAGGCAAACACGAGTCGATCACAAATGTTAAGCATCTAATCGATCACTCGAGTGATTACGTCCAGGAAATCAGAAAGTAATGCATTGAAACAGTTATTCAATAAAATTATTAATTAATTGTATTTATAGGGAGAATCCGGACGGCATTGATCTGGTTTTGGACTGTCTTTGCGGAGATGACGTCAATAAAGGCTACAGTCTATTGAAACCAATGGGGCGTTACGTGTTATACGGTATGTATTAAATGACTAATTAGTAAAATAATTGATTTAATTTATTTGAACGACAGGTACGTCATGTGTGGTCTCTGGAGAAACAAAAAGTTTTTTCAGTTTTGCCAAATCTGTGAGTTTTTCTGAAGTTTTCTGACTTTTTTGTTGTTTTTATTTTTTAGGCGCTTCTAAGTTAACGACAGGAGAGACCAAAAGTCTATTTAGTTATGCAAAGTTTGTAAGTGACGTCATTTCAGTGTTCAGTTTAGTCTATTTCTTATCTGTGCCGTCAATTAACTCAGACTAACACTAAAGCAGGTCTTCTGTTAATTTTCAAACTTAAAGACTAAACATTTCTATTTTGATATACTTTTAAACACAAAGTCTTTTCTTATTGTTTATGTTCTTTATATTGATTTAAGTAATGGTAATAACAGGATGTCTGTCCCTTTGCAGTGGTGGCAGGTCGACAAAGTCAGTCCAATGAAACTGTTCGATGAAAACAAGACTCTTTCGGGATTCAATTTGCGTCAACTCCTGTACCAACAGAATGGCGAGGAATACGTTCGCGAAATTGTTGACAGAGTCTATAAACTCTACTCTGAAGGTCAGGTTAAACCTCTAATAGACAGCACATGGGCTTTCGAAGACATTCCCGATGCGATGCAGAAGATGCACGACCGCAAGAATGTCGGCAAAATCATTTTGGACCCCTTCCAGGAACCCATTCCCAGACCTCCTGAAGAAGTTGTCGAAAAGAAACGCAAAGGAAGTGCAAAATCAGGAAAAGACATCAATAAAGACAAAGATAATAAAGAGAACAACAGTGAAGACAATAAGGAAAAGACAGAGTCTAAGGATAAAGACAAAGCACAGGGCGGGGACACCACCGAAAAAGCAGAGAATGGCGAGGATTCCAAGTAAATGATCTGAAATTTGTTTTTAGAATAAGTGGAGTCGTTTTATGGCCACTAATTCTTAACTTAACTTTGATGTCATCTAACCATAAAATTTGAATGTTTTGCCAATATTTCTGATTATTGTTTATAAGAAAACAGTTTTATTTTTCAATATTACATAACTTTTAATCATAAATATTACTAACATTTTCTAAAATCTTATAAAAAATTTTAATTTTAATCGAATACTAAAAGAAAATGGTCTCAAAAATGGGCCAAACATTCCATACAACAGTTTCTGTGCTCTAAAGTTTGCGAGAGTTTTAAATTTTTTGCTCATTTCTTCCCATATTGTGAATCAATTTGTGATCCATTTATTTATTAATTTTATTTTTTAAATGTCTGTCATTTCTTAAAAATAATCACTTCTAGTCTTTTCATTAATTGATTTAATTATATACTCAAAAAGAAAAACAAGAAAACAAAAGCCGTTTAATTTCGGTTTTAATTAAGACATATAATATTCCCCTCTTTTTATCTGTAAAACTGTTTTGGAGTTCTATTCAAAAGTCAATTCATTGGAATAAATGTTTGTATTGAATGTATTTTAATGTAAATGTCTTTAAAAATGCCGGCAATTGTTGTGATTTATACACTAAATATATATACAATTAATTTCTTAATGATTTCTTTAACTCAATAGTATTGTGTATTTCCTATAATAATACTTAACATTCATTTTTTACAATATCTGTCCAAATATTTGAAACACTTTTGAATCAAATGATTGATAATAAGAGCCATAACTCGTATCAAATGGTGCTTAAGATTAAATTTAAAGCTTTTCTTTCGATAAACAAAACTGTTTTCCCAATTAATGTATTCAATTGACTCTGAATTTATTCGAAATAAAAATTGAAATTTTGTGACGGTTTTAACAAATGGTTTAATAAATTCTATTAAAATTCAGTTTTAAAAACAATTTTCTTTTTTTTTTGTTTGAAATAAAATATCAAAATTATAATAAATTATTGGATAATATAAAAGTTGATTAAATGTTTGGAACTTCAATCTGAGAACTCTTATCAGTTTGTGTTTTGTCGTTGAAGTTCTGTTGGATGTCATCTCTGTTTATGACAACACTTCCCTTTCGAGAGACAATTTTGTCCCCCTTTTCGTTAATTATTTTGCAGGACTCGATTTCGACGTTAGCTTTTGATAAAGCGATTAATGCATTTCGAGTCTGATTAGTGCCGTCCAGAATACAATCAGTAAAAGAGACAAAACCCGAGTGAATCATAACCAGACACTGGAGTTCAGAGGTTGCTCTCAATGTAAGTCCAGAGAACACCAATTTGTTTGTATTGCAGTTCACGAATATATCCCCATTTGTGTCACTCGACTCCAAAATTATTTGATCGTTAATACCTCCGAAACCATTGATTTCAATATCGGATTCAATCCATGGAAGTGTTTGACAGGAGTAGAGGCCGGGCATCACATATACTCTATCACCGGATTTAACGCAATTCAAAGCACGGCTCAAACTGTTGTGAAACATTACCGGAGTTTCCGTTTCATTAATTATCTTTAAAATAAGAATAAATTGTGATTAAAAACAATGGGAAACATAATAGTGTGGACTCACATCTGAGAGAGCACTCAAAATGTCTTTCGTTGACTTCAAAGTAAATTTTTCTGCGATTAAATGGATTTTATTTTCAGAATCTTTTGTTGTGATGTCGTCTTCAAAGCCATTGTTGTCAGCGCTGTTAAGAGAGGTGGCGATTATTCTCAAGTGTTTGTCTTCCAATAATTTCATTTCTCGATCGATGTCTTCGAGTCTAATCTTATATCTCATGACTGCTATTAATTCGGTTTCATTGATGTAATCGACTTCTGAATTGTCTTCAATACTGATATCAAAGGATCTGAAGCTTTTGTCAGAATCGTCGATCTTTTTCTTGAGATACCAGCCCTCAGACAATAGTTTTCTGATTCTATTAACAGTCGACTGAGGAATGAGTTTGTCTTTTATGTCAAACGCGAGATCGAGTCGTGGCTTAAGTCTGGTCTCAACAAAATTATCTGACGATTCGTTGGCAGACAACTCATCCCACGGACGCCACAAATTGTGATAAAAGAAGCGGATCTGTTCAATGATGACAGCAGTGGTTCGATAATCTTCTTCGACATCTCCATCACTGATGACATAAAGTTGTGTCAAAGGAATGTTAATTACTTTAATATTCTTCAATAGATTTTCCTTTTCGTCGAACTGTTCTGCAGTCAAAAGGCATTGATTCGGATGAATGAGTTTTAAGACGACGGCCACGGCTTCCAACTTATTGTGGAGAACATCAATCACTTCCACTTCGAAGTCATATTCAATCAATAGATTATGTGGTGCTGTGTTGGCAGCGGTTCTCCAAATCGCGTGCCAACCAATCGGTTCAATAGAGTCGCAGACATACGAACAGAGAGTGTCATAGACTTCACAAACGGAGGCATTCGATAGGATTCGGTTGTAAAGACTGGTCAGCTCTGAAGGCATGAATCGGATCCGATAGACATTCGGACTCTCCTCTGATTCCACAAACGTTGTATTCATTGTTAATATATTTGTTTGGATTAAATGTTTGTTATATTTGTTTGAAATTTAAATAAACTAAAAATTATATGAATTCACAGAAATTATTTGACAGTTGTTTTGGTATTCAATTCAAACACATTTTGCGCTAAATTTCTATTCATATAAAACGTTACTTTAATTTAAATTATTATTATTTTAATTAAAGTTTTAATAAAATTTATTTTAATAACTCTTATATTATAAGACTTATAATAACTTTAAACAAATCAAAAGATTTTAATGTTTTAATCAATTAATTCATAAAAATCTTATATTTTTGAATAAAATTTATTAAATTATTTTTAGATATTTGTTGTAATACTTTATGAATGACTGTCCGTTAAAACCCAGACATCTATTAATGGCCACAAATAATGTCTGATAAGTATTTGAAAAGATCTCAATTCGATCTCTGATTTGTTTGTCTTTTGTTGACGTTATTTATAACCAATAAATACATGTCTTTCCCACTCATGACATGTGATGTCAATAAAACGAAATAAGAGTTGAGTTCAAAGTTCTTTCAAATTTGAATTAAAACAATGGAACCGATGGACACCGGTTTCGATGATTTGCTTCATAAGGCGGAACAGTTGACCGCAGATATCGATGGAGTGTCTGAAATGCCGCGAATTAACCGAAATTTAAGACAATTATTAGAAGCCGGCGAACAGTTGTGGTCGCGTACCAGTGCTTCGGCTTCTCGACAGACCAATGATGTCAGGGCTTCAGTACTTCTCGGATCCAAAGGTTATGATCTGCAGAAAGTGAGTCAACAGTTGGAGTCTTTAAGTTCAGCCAAAAGGTTGACTCCAATTGAATCAATCGCTGAGACAGACATCAAAAGCTTTCTGAAGAGTGAAAGAGAGAACGCTATCATTAAAATCATTGATGACATCCGGAAGTCAACCATTGAAAGAGCAGACAAACAATTTTTAGATGAACTCCAGAGGGAATGGGAAGAAGAAAAGTCCAAAATATTGAATGCTTTGGTCGGACCTGAAGAGAGTATCATTGATTACACCAGTTTTGACATCAATTCCAGTATAAGATCTCAACCCATATCTCCCTCAACACCAAAACCACGGCTTTATTTGGAGCCGACTCTAATCGATACGTCGACCATCTCTGCAATGACTGCCACAGAACTGGCTTTTGCTAAAGAAGTGATGAGATATGTCGATAGAGTGGTTTACGGAACCGTTCGCTCGAATATCGCAAATATATTCTACACAAAAGTGGCCAAAGAAAGTGTCGGCGAATCTCTTATAATTGATTTGTGGGAAATGGTTAACACTATTGTGTCCAATGAAATACCCGTTTCCTCGGACTCCGACCCTCTTCTCAATAGATGTGATCCAAAACTCAATATATTTTTGATAAAACAGTCGAAACTATTTCTGGAAAAGAAGTTCATTCAAACGATGCAATCGATGGTAAATCCATCGCTAATTCAAGCTATGAGTCAAACGCAGTCTTTATATAAATTAATAAAAGACTATTTGATAATAAAGAGCCCGTATTTAACCAACTCTTCTCTTAACGTCTCTTTTGGTTCGACACATATTTCGGGCAATTCTGAGGACGGATTAGTGGATGGAATTCCAATTTGGTGTTTCATTTGGCACTGTCTTAGAGCGGGTTGTGTTGAGGCAGCCATAGAAGTGGCTCAAAAGGGCTCGGTTTGGGAGTACTCTAAAGATTTTATCACTATTTTACGTGAATACAGACAGAGTGAAGACAGACGTCTCTCTCAGAAGACTGAAAATCAAATCAAAGTCTGGTATAAAAAGTCTATTCGATTGAGTAATGATTTATACAAAAAGACTGTGTTCTCAATGTTGGGCTCCTGTGGTATAAATGACTTCCATTCAGAAGTTTTGGATAAAGTGGACGACTTCTTATGGCTTCGATTGAGTCAAATACAAGTATTCGATAATCAATTAGAAGGGGACGACTCTTTTATGTCAACCGCTTCACCCTCTTCTTCAGCCGATAGATTGACTTTCGGTAAACTTAAGAAACAAATCAGTGAAGAATATGGAGAATCCTATTTCGATGCAAAGAATCAGCCGTTTATGTACTTCAGAGCCCTATTCCTAACCAATCAGTTCGAGTCCGCCATTGAGTTTCTCTTCCGAATCGATGCGTATCGCAGTCACGCCATTCATATCGCTATAGTTCTCAACGAAATGGGACTTTTGATTATTCCTTCCTATCATCTAAAAGTGCCGCTCCTTTCAAGACAAGTCAACGACCCCTCCGGTGTTCAAAGACTGAATTTTGCAAAATTGATACACATTTATACCCGAAAATTTGAAACAAACAATTCTATTGAAGCCATTTATTACTATTATCTGTTGCGTAACATCAGAACTGCTTCGGGAGAAGATATGTTCACCACTTCTGTATCACAACTCGTGAGAGAATCCAAGAATTATGAGGAACTTCTCGGCCATATTGACGAAAATGGGATTCGTATTCACGGGGCTATCGATAAGTTTAATAACAATGTGATGGCTATCATAGACAAAGTGGCCACAGATCTCGAGGAAAGCGGCAAATTTGAAGAAGCCGTCAAACTCTATGATTTGGGCTCAAAACACACCAAAGTTTTACAACTTCTTAATAAAATGCTGAGTCCTGTAGTGTCTGAGCGAAAAGTTCCTGACTCTAAGAGAACTCGTTTGGAGACTTTGGCCCTTAAATTAGCGGAAAGGTATTCAAATAGTTGTCTATTTTATATCATTTTAATAATTATTTTATTCAACAGATATTACACTCAAGAAAACAAAGCGTCACCAGAAGTGTCCCAAACTTTTTATCTGTTAATAGATTTGATGACATTCTTTGATTACTTCCATAATCAACAAAATAATGACGCACTCGACGTATGACTTACTTTTGATTTCTTAGATTTGTCTTAAATTTAGTTTGATTTCAGACTATAACTAAACTAAATATTCTTCCGTTTCGTACGGAAGACATCGAAATGAAAGTCAATCAATTCAGTCGTTATACGGAAGAGATTCGGAGGAATATTCCACACATTCTTTTGGCGTCAATGAGTATATTGTATTCACAATACAAAGATATAAAGTATTGCTTTAATTACTCGTTTAACACATTATTTACTAAAATTAAATATATTTGAAGGTCTTCTACGCCTCGAACTGTCAACAAATTCGGTAAATTCAGTGATTCCAGTAATAGAGAACAGGTATGTATTCAACAAAAACTAATACTTTTGAGTCTCGCTTTAAATTTACATTAATTTTTGGGTTAGTTTTGTAACGAAATTCGTCAAAAGGCGAGAGCACTGATCACTTATGCCGGAATGATTCCCTACAGAATGCCTGGAGATTCCAATGCAAGACTCGTTCAGTTGGAAGTAATGATGAATTGATTACATATGATATGTAACTCAACCACTGATTAAAGCGTTATTCGTTTGAATGCAAACTCCATTTGTAGTACTGATTAATCCCTTATTTTGTGTATAAAAATCGATTTCAATTAATTAATATTTTATTTTCAAATGAAAATCTGTTGTTTTACTAATGAATACCACTATTAGTACACTATTACTACACATATGTTTTACGCATACTTTTGATGTCATCATTGAATAAATAATTAATTTAAAGCCAATGATTGCACAAACCGTTTGTCTAAAAATCCCAGTTTTTAATACGAACTCTATTTCTATTCTTATGTAATGTAATGAAAATCGCATTAAAAATCGCTTTTTATAATTAAAATCCAAAAATCGATTGATTTTAAATTTTGATATTTTAAAGAAAAACAAATCATTAATAGTCTTACGTATTGTTTGAACCAAAACTTAGATTTGTTTTCATTGAATATATGGCTAACAAGTGATACGATATTTGACATCAATTTATTTGATTTTGTTTTAATTCAAATCTGTTTTCACTGATATTTAAAGTAATAATTAAATATTTGAATGTATTGTTAATTAAGTTAATCGACTAAATATAGTAAAATTGAGCCCTTAATCGATTGAGCAAGGTCTTATCTTATTAGTTATGAATGATTTTTGAATCGAAAATGGATGACAACCAGTTCTTAGGTATTTACCATTAATTATCTCATTTTTTAATTCAATTTATTGTTTATTAACATATTTTGATAAATTCTAAGACTAAATATTTATCTTTCAATTAATTTGAATATTAATTGAATTATTGTTAATAAAACAGTGATTTGTTTTAAAATGTAAACCATTTATGTATACATTAAGTCATTTAATTGTCTCCAATTTAAAGATATATGTCGTGTGTGTCGATCGGAAGCACTTCCAGACAAACCATTGTTTCATCCATGTATTTGTACTGGAAGTATTAAATATATTCATCAGGACTGGTATACATCTATCCCTAATGTTTACATAACTGTCATTCTTATGATTAATCATAAGATAATCACAAATTTGTTTAAATTATTTGATCCACAGTTTAGTCCAATGGTTGAAATACAGTGAGAAAGAGTACTGCGAGTTATGTAACCATCGCTTCTCTTTTATTCCGAGTAATTATCTCTTAAATTAATTTTAAATTCAAATGAATTAAAATTTTGTTTTCAGTCTATTCTCCAGATATGCCCAAAAGATTACCGATTCGTGATATTATAAGTGGTCTCTTCGGTAGTTTGGGAACTGCTGTTCGTTATTGGATTCACTACACTCTGGTGGCGGTCGCATGGCTTGGAATCGTTCCTTTGACTGCATGTCTGTTCTCTTTTAAATAGTTTTTGTTTAAAAATGCTTTAAATATAATGTTTTATAATTACAGACCGAATATATCGCTCACTGTTTAGTAATTCAATTAATTCTGTGCTGACTCTGCCATTAGATATGTTTAGCACTGAAAACATTATATCCGACGGATTCTATGGCTGTTGTGTAGTCACCTGTACTTTGAGTGCCTTTATTAGTCTTATTTGGCTCAGAGAACAAATACTGCGCGGAGGGGGTCCCGATTGGCTCGAACAACAACTTAACGCACAGAACGCTGTGCCACAAATACAAAATCCCAATAATCAAAACAATGGTAACAATGAAGCCATCGATGACGACAATAATGATAATAATGACGAAGGAATCGGTGACGAACCCGACGATGAAGAGAATGGCGAGGCTTTAGATGGAGACGACCCTCAAGTGATTAACCATAACGTCGGAGATATTATCGAAAATCAAAACGAACTCCAAGTTGTGGACAATCAAAATGTAGTGAACGGCGCCCCCAATGCACCCGTTGATGCTGCAGCTCAAGACTGGAATCCAGCAGTAGATTGGGATCGGGCGGGCGAAGAGCTTACCTGGGAAAGGGTCAGTTGGGATACACTCTATTTTGCTTTATTTGATCTTTTATTGTTCGACAGATCCTAGGATTGGACGGTTCTCTTGTATTTTTAGAGCACGTCTTTTGGGTGATATCTCTGAATACACTGTTTATCGTAATCTTCGCGTTCTGTCCGTTCCATATCGGAAACTTCATTATATCCAAAATGAATTTCGAGAACACCATTACTTCGACTAATTTGGAGGGTTTGGTCACCACTTTATGCGGTTATTTAGCTGTCGGTATAATTCTAGTCATTCTTCACGGCTTTGCCTCAATCACACGCTTCCGGCGAACGGAACGACTGTTAGGTTTATGTTATGTTGTGGTCAAAGTGTCCCTCTTATCAGTGCTTGAAATTGGAGTGTTTCCTCTGGTGTGCGGCGGTTGGCTCGACATCTGTTCCCTCCCAATGTTAGACTCGACAATTCAGGACAGAATCAATAGTTTTCGGTTAGCGCCGGGAACTTCACTTTTTATCCATTGGTTGGTTGGAATGGTATATGTCTTCTATTTTGCGTCATTTATTCTATTACTTCGAGAAGTGTTAAGACCGGGTGTTCTCTGGTTTTTACAAAACCTAAACGATCCGGACTTTAATCCAATTCAAGAGATGATTCATTTGCCAATCGTTGGTCATATTCGTCGCTTTTTGGCCTCTTTGGTCATATTTGGGACAACAGTTCTTCTTATGATTTGGTTTCCCGTTTGTATTATACAGAAAGTGATCCCTAAATTCCTTCCCTATAATATCGTTCTCTCGAAGTGAGTATTATTTGAATATATATTTAAATTGAATTCAATATTAAGACAATATTTTCGTTGTAATGATTCAGTGAATCTCCCGTTAGTGAACTGTCGTTAGAGTTTCTTCTGTTACAACTGGTACTGCCAGCCCTACTTGACCATGGTCATCTCAGACAATGGCTCAAGAAGTTGATCCGTGGCTGGTGTCTTGTCATCTCTTATCTATTAGACATCAGATCTTATCTTTTAGGAGACGTTCAGCCAATTGAAGATCAAAACGAAGATAACGATGAAAATGATGGCGAAAATGTTGAACTCAATGGTCAGATACATAACCAAATGGAAGCAAACGGTTTCATACGACCCAAACTGTTTTCTCTCCGAATATTTCTATTACTGGTTATGACATCAATATCTCTATTGTTTGGCGGCTTCTTTGTGCTGACCGTTCCCGTCATTGTTGGCCGTCGTCTGATTGGTCTTTGGATGGGAGACGTCAAAGTTCACGAACTGAATACTGCCGCCTGTGGTCTATATGTGGGTCTCGTTATGACTCGAGTGACAACTCTTTTGTGTTCTTGGATTCCGAGAGGATATTCCGCTATAATTAATAAAATGAAAGAATGGTTTGTAATCACATGTAAAGCCTTATTGTCTGCAGTGGTTCTCTTGGGTTTGATTCCACTCCTCATTGGATTACTGTTTGATGTCGTTATCATTATTCCGCTTCGCGTTCCTCTCAATCAGAGCCCAATCTTTTATTTATGGCAGGACTGGGCTTTTGGTGTTCTCCATACAAAAGTCATTTGTGGAATAGCTATGATGGGGGAGTGGAGGCTCAGAGAAGTACTCGAAGAGGTATTAATTTGATCTAATATTAAAATTGAATCTATAATAATGTATAATTGTGTGCTTATAGATCTACCATGGTGGACTCACTCACATTAATCTAAAACTTATATTAATACGTCTGGCAATGCCTGTAATATTGACTTTGGGTTTAATTCTTGCCATTCCTTACATCGCAGTCAACAGTTTTTTGCCGATTTTCAACATATCGTTAGAAATGCAGAACATTTTGAACAGACGTATCCATCCGTTGCTACTGTTCTGTACGGCAGTCATATATCTAATCCATTGGCAAATCCATAAATTTTATCGGCTCTACGAACACATTAAAAATGACAAATATTTAGTGGGCCGGCGTTTAGTTAATTACGATCCCATCACACAAACAATACGGCCCTCCAATACTCCAAACAATTAATTTATTGTAATTTAGATTTTTATTTCAGTTATAGTTTTGTTTTCTTTGAAAAACAATTATTTAAAAAATTATATTCGAAACCGAATTTTGTTTTCATTTAAGAGAAAAGCCATTTACTAAACAAAGTAATGATTATAAAGAGAACCCATTTTTAACAGAAATATGTAAATAATTATTGAAAATATATATTTGTTTAATAAAATAATATTTACGAGTCATTAATCAAATGGTTTTTATATAAACCAATTTTATTTTTATTAAAAGTAATTGTCCTGCGCTTAGCCCCGGGATTAACAATTTATTAACAGATAATTATCCGATCGAACACTTGTTGGGACTCTTAGGGACTCGATCTGACGAGCTTTTACTCCTATGTATGTATGGATTAGGGCTGCACTGCATTAAATAACTTTAGTTAAAAACACACTTAACTTAAAACCCATATTTCAGAAATGCTTTTCATTTACGTCTCATTTGTCTTAAATTAAAAGTTAATATTTTTAAGAATTATTGAAATCCTTAGAAAAGTAAAATCAATTAATTATTATTTAAATTAATTAAAATAGATTTCAGATATTATATAAAATTAGTTGACTTTATTCTACTCTAAAAATAAATTAATACAAATTCTGAAAACATATTCCTTTAGTATTAAGTGTCAGACAAAGTCCGAAGAAATGGCATTCAATTATTGAATAGAAAATTAAAAATTTTCAGAAAAATTCACTCAAACTTATCAGAAGTAGTAATGATTCAGAAATTAGTCTTATATTTCTTGATCTCAACCATCAACTGATGAATGTTTATGAGTTCACTTCTGTTGGCATTGTTTTTGAATGGATTTTGAGACACAATTTTACTGAACCGATGATAGTATTGAATGATTTGTGTCAGAGCGGACTGTTGTATATTATTTCCATTCTTAAAATTAGTAAAATTATTCATCACTTCTCTAGAGATCTCTTCGAGTGCTTTACGCCAACCGGTGTTAAATGATTTAATCAAATTCGTTACTTTCGGTTCTTCCCGTTTGAGAGCTTCCAAATCGTTTTTATCGACATATGATTCGCAGTCCTTTACAAATGTAATCATTCCTCCGAAGTGTGGACACAATAGTTCTTCAACGAAGTCTTGAATTCTTTTATTCAACTGTTGTTTAATATTTTCGGACTCTTTTGAGTCTTCTTTCTTGCGTTCGATGAGAACTCCTAATATCATATCGTAGTTATTGATTATAAAAATCAACTGTTCTTTTGGGTTATGAAAAAGGGACGCCATCTTAAGAATAAGGTTTTCGACTTCATTCTGGAGAACTCCTAACATAATAGAAACCCTTTCGTCGGGAAACGTATCGTTAATAGTCATAATAGAAGCCGAAAACTCTGCATATCTTCGAGTGATATAATGAGGGCGAGTGTCAAACGACATAAGTTTTGGGGTATCGCACATACGTATACTCTGGATATGTAACTGAAAGACATATTCAAATCGGGGCCAAATTATTTTGACGATTGACTCCCAATAGAAGTCAAGAGTTGGAACCGCTCTCTTGTGTGCTAACAGTCGGTATCGATATATGATATGAAGACAAACAAAGAGTGCAATCGAGTCATAACTGGATTGAAACGTGTCTTCGATGTGTTTTATCAATAATGAGAAGGTTTTGCCCAAAACTAAACCAAACAATTCTTGTGCTGAGCTGTGATTAGCCATAAAAAATTCGGATATAAACAGATATTCACGACAGGCATTGTCTACGAGTGCGAACTCATGGGAACGGAATAAACTCTCCAAAGGATATTTGGTTTCACTCTTGACAGCCACGTGCGGCACAATAAGAGGCGACTCCAGATCTGCGGTCAATACATTCTCGCGGTCTCCGATCGTGAAAACAGTTGACCTGTTCTTAAGGGAATGTTTGCTCGTGAAGAGAGAGGAACGCGTTTTACTGCCGGTGTCTTCAGTGCCCATCAGGTCATCCTTATCGGGAACCTCTTCGAACTGAAGTTTAACCAATCGATGGATATATTCTTTGAAATAAGAGTAATAGACTTTACTCATTGTCTCAATATATTCTGTTTGTATTTCTCGCGCCACTTCTCTGTCGTGAGTCAGAAGGAACTGATAGAAGAACTTATTCTTAAGTAAAGCGTTTTGTGGTATCGAATAATTAGTCATCGCTTTACGACTCGATTGGATTTTCTTCAAACAGTATTCTCTGACTTTAGTAATGGCTTTAATCTTAAGATTATTGAGGATTTGGAGGACATCACTACAACTCTTTGCTTCTCTAAAGGCCTGTTCCTTAACGAAACATATTTTGTGGTCCAAAACATATAACTGTTCCAAAAATTCCTTTTCAGAGGCGGGAGTGTCCACAATGTGTGAAATGACTGCTTCCGAGACAATCATATCGTCAACGAATTGACTTAAATGGGAACGAATTGATTGTTTGTTTTTAAGTCTTTGATTGAGAGATACGGATAGCTCTTGAAGTGATAGTATTTCCTGACAAATGTTTCCTAAATCTGCCTGAAATGCACACAACATTCCCTCCAATCTCTCTAATATCTGATCCGATGACGTGATCTCCGAATGAAGAGAAGCGATGGCTTCTGACTGAGAGATATAGTCATTCACCGAATCGTTTTCAATGTCTGTCAAAGACTTTTCCACGTCTTTTGAATACAAACGCAAATCAACGCCCGATTGAAGCACTTCTTTGACCAACTCTTCCCCCAAAGTGTTGTCCACTTCAGACATATCTTCAGACAAACTTTTGTTTAATACAATAGAAAATCAAAATAAATTTAATACCTTTTTCGAGGTTCGAGTCATTCATTGCATTCATTTTTATCACAAAATTATTAATTAAAATATTTTTAACATTTGTTTTGATTTCATAAACAGATTTCTATTTAATAATAGTTTACGTAATCTATTGTTAGTTAAGAGTTGCAAACAGAGCACAACCACCACAACCACCACAACCACCACAACCACCACAACCACCACAACCACCACAATCACTATCATAAGTAGAATCCGGACAATTTAATGCCAAACAAACTGAGTAGTGGCCAGAATAAAAATCGATTGAACATTGAGCAGTGAACAGTGAGCATGATCAAATGATTAAATCCTATTTGAAACCACAATTTTAGGTAAAACAGGTGTTTTCAGTCTAATGTTCTCTCATTTGTTGGAACAGAATATTCTTTTTTCAAATCAAGATTATTGACTGCTTTTTAATCCTGGTTATATATAACTCTTGCATGAGTATGTAAGGCTCTCTTTTGCAGAAGAATTGGCTAATTTTTAATTAAATATAAAAATTAAAAACTAATGAATGGTTTTAATTGTTTGAATCTTTCATTTTCTTATTCTTAAAACTATTTTAGATATTAGTACTAAACATTACTTTTGCTGAGAATCTGATAGAAATTTAATTAAAATATTCAGACTTTTGATAGATTTTAATCAAATTTATTTCGATTTATCGTCAAATAATAATTTTTGCATAAAAAGGATATTTTGGGAATATTTCAGAACAACAATATATACATTCATCGAACCTTTAGATCAAACAGTGGCTAATTGTGCATGCTCATGTCCATGTCCATTCTCAAATACTGCTCAAATACCAGCTATTTAATCACTAAAAGGTTATTATATATATACAGTGAAAGAGTGGTAATATTAACAGAATATTCACTGATTTTTAATCGTTGATAGATTATTGACTAACAATTTAAAGCAATTAATTAATCGAATCGAGATTTGAAATTAACTTAACGTTAAAATAGGTTACTATTGTTTATATTTAATATTATCGGTCTTTCACTCTATTATATATATATATATATTATATATAATTATTAATTAAATATATTATAAATTATATCTATAAAACCAAAAAAGAGTCAAAAGAGAAATTCCCGGATTAGATATGAAAATTCAGTCAACATTTTATTATTAAATAAAACTATTTTTAAGAAAACCTGAATTTTTGACTGAATTTCATAGAATCATAAAATGTTAAAAAGAGCTGAAAATTAAAACATGAATTTTATTTGAAAATCATAATAAGGTTTTTCCCTTTATTTTTGGACATATCTATGATTTAATTCAATAACAAAATGTCAATTTTCATATCTTATTAGGGAATTCCTCTTTTAGACTGTTTTGGTTTTATATTTAAAAATCGATTCATTTATTCTTTCATTTAATAGATCTCTCGAATAATAAACTAAAATCTCTTCCGTACGGCTTTTGGACAGCCCCTAAACTCAGAGAAATCAATTTGTCTCTAAACTTATTGCGAGATCTACCCGTCCGTCCAAATAACAATCCGGTGAATCTGTCACCACTCCATCAGAATAGTAGTATTAAATCGAAACTTAAAACGATTGACAGTTCTGTTGAAAGTTTGACATTAAGTGAAAAAGATATGCAAAAAGAAAATGATTTGGAATTAGAAGAAAATGTATTCAATAATTTGTGTCAAAAAGATCTGAATCGAGTGAACCTTTGGAGTCAAAGTGTAGAGATTGTGGCCGTCGCTCATAATGAGGAAGAGTCTGATTCTCGACAATATTGCAAATTACTATCACTTAATTTGTCACACAATGGCTTTGAAAGAATTCCTCCGATGTTGTCGTGTCTGGCAATCAATTTAAGCCGACTTAATATGAGTTATAATTGTCTGCAGTCATTAGGTTCTGTTAAATCATATCCCATTAATTTAAAACACGTCGACTTATCCCATAACCAGATCTCTGAATGGTTTAGATTAGATTCTGAAGAAAAGGGCAGTCATTTTGATGTTATCTCTTGTTATAGTGATTTAAATCAGTGTTCGTCTCCTAAATCGAGTACTATTTCATTGAAAAATATGAAGACTTCCTGTTGTGTTCACAGACAACACAATAGATTAGATAACTTAAGAACTTTGATTCTATCGAATAACAAATTGACTGATATTATCATTAGTTGTGAAGAAAAGGACACAAATTGTGACGAATTCGAAAAATTAGATGAAAACAATCATTTGATTAAAGGTTAAACAAATTTAAATTTAAACTATTC
>JAQGBR010000097.1:0-19606 GCA_034698525.1 Achipteria nitens | reverse complement strand
ATTGGTCTCCAACACAGCATCTGCCCTAAAAGTATTAAAATCGATTTTTTATATATATGTTTCAGTGGGAACAATTTTAAAATTACAGTTTAGACAATTTGGTCATAAAATTAGAACTCGACTATACTGTGCTGCCATCTATAGTCGACATCTATAGTTAGCGGTATTGTTATTTTTAAAAATTAAAATCTTATTTATTGACTGATTTTAAATGGGTTTAACGCTGTAATCGGTAGAGAAGATACCGTTCCCTTTTTTACTTTTAATTTCAGTTTTTTAAAACAGAATCGGGTCTCGTATTCTAAGAAGTGATATCTCGCTATAATATTAAGTTGTAGAACTGTGAAGAGCATGACCAGGATCATTCTTAGTCAGATGCTCAGACAACTCCTAATAAGTTAAAGTTGTTTTAATTATTGATTTATTGAGAAAATTTATAAATAATTTGTTACTATATATTTGGAATTAATTATGAACATGCTCACTCTCTAGATTGACAGGTTAGCCCCTGTTAGCTAACAAATGTGGCCCCAAAGGCAGCTCTTCTTAATATTAATAGTCATTAATTTATTAGATAACTGTTAAGACATTTAAATAAAAACAACTGAAAAGTCAATCAATTATTTGAAATATTTAATCAAAAATTAAAAATAATAATCAATTTAAATAAATAAATAACTGAACAAATGAACAAGATCATTATTATCATTATTATCATTATTATTATTTAACTAAACTTTAAACTATTTCTTAGTCTTATTTTTCTTGAGATTTTGGAGCCGTTTCTCAGCGCTGGCCATAAGTGAAGCGTTAGAACTGATTGGAGGTATGGCTGAAGAAGAGACCACATTATTGTTATTTCCATTTTTGCTTTTATTGTTAGCGCCGGTAGTATTGGAAACACTTCCCGAACGACTGATGTTCGCTAAAGCAGCCAAACCTATAGGTTTTGCTGAGGAACTGCTGCTAACAGATGACTGGAACGTAGGATTCGGTACTTTTATTTCACGTTTGAATGGAATAAGTCGTGGATCGGAAACAATATCTGATTTAACGGGAGTTTTGACTCCAGAAGTGGACACGTCTTTAGAAGTTATAGATGTTGTGGTAGAGGTTGGCGTTTGAACTGGACTTTTGTTATTGTTTTTAATGGGTTTAACCGCTATTTTCTTCATAGTCTTCTGGCATTTGGCGCAATACCAGACAAATCTGGGATCAGACACGTCCTGATCAACGAGTGGTGGTTTGTGGCACTCCTGATGGTAGAGGTTATGACACTCCTGACACTCAACCAATTGATTATTGGGTGCGATATCTATTTGTTTGCACTGAACACACGCCAAACCCATTACAACAGCGAACTCTCCGGCGTCTGTGTTCTCGTCCTCAATATCTGTGGCCTCCGAATCCTCTTCTATTTTAATAGACACAGAACTCGGCTTCTCTTCGATAACTGAATGTATCGACGCTTTCACAGGCAGTTGAATACCAGAACTGGGGGTCGGACTCGAAGATGTGGAGCGAGAGGTTTGTGGTGAGTCTAAACGCAATCTCTTCCCCTCTAATGGATATTCAAAGCTTTCGTTTCGGATCTAATGATTGAAAATTAAAATTTCAGACAATCTTTTGAGGAATAATTCAATACTTTTTCAATATTTGTCTTCTTATCGAAGATATCCTTTTTGTAATCCGAAGACGACTTAATAACCGCTGTTTCGATGCCTTTAACCCATTTCTTCTGATCCTTAAATTAGATATCATTGGAATAATTAGATCTCAGAAAATAAGAGACAATTGACATAAACAGACATTTTTGTGTCCAAATTCAGAATTAGACTTATTTTTAAGGACTTCGTCTAACATTGACTTAAGAATATCCGCCGAATCCTTAGCCCGACTGTGAAGAAGTCTAAGAGCTCTCACAAACTCTGATATATTCTCGGATTCAGTCATATTCTTCTTCAGACGAAACCAATAATTACTTTAAGATTAAAGAATTGATTTTAAAAAATCTTTTGTTTTGTTTTTAAACCATAAAATCTCTTCACATAAAAAACGTCAAAATAATGACAACTCTTTGATGTCTCACTTTTTAAAGACTTAAAAAATGTCTGAAATTCTTCGGCAGTAAAACCCTTTTTGTTTACATAATATTGAAACTAATCTTTCATTTAATCGTAACGTTATTTCTGTTCATTACTTTAGCGCCAAATTTTGCCAAAATTTTCAATACTTTTAATTGTCTTTAATTTTGATTTGATTTGAATAATAATTAACTCTTAAGAGATGTCTCAGGACTTCTTCAGTGATTCACAACTGTTTGCAACACAAGACTTACCAATAAATGATGAGATCAATAGTGAAGAGGAAGAAGTTATGGAAGACGATGAGGAAGAGCTCGAAAGTGAAGACAACTGTTTGAGTCAATTGTCTCAATCGGATATCCCTCAGAGAAACGGCAAAAAAGGAAATACTTTACTCAACACAGATCTGTCCAAAGAGTTGATAACAAAACACAAACAGGTTTTCGCACAAATCCAGACCAAAACCAAAGAAGCAGAGGATGTCTCAGACATCAGCCGATCGACTAAAATGTTGTCCGAACAGATTGAACGACAGGACAAGTATTATAAGTCTGGAGGAGTCAACGAAAACATGACTTTAGACGCGAAGTGTATTTCGACAAATACTTCAATTACCGCACAACTGGTTAAACGTCTTCAGACGGACTCAAAACGCTTTGATTACTCAGAATTCACAGAAAAACTGATGACTGTTTTGAATCCATTCCATAGAATCGATGAAACAGAAGATCCAAACGATAGTATTCGTGTCGATCCAAATGATTGGATAGAATTCGGTCGAAATTATTGTCGATTTCACAGAATTTTGCCGACTTTTGACTTCATTCACGGCTCCTTCGACTCCACTAATGAAACGCCACAACAAAAACAGCCCAAACCTCGTGTTAGACATCAAAAAGCAGTGCTCTCTCAACAGATAGAGGCCACACAAATTGATCCCAACTCAAAGACAACAGAAGATTCGACTCCACAAGAAGTGCAACACATTCTCAAAACAATTGAGAAATTAGAGGCAAAGAATCCGACCCTTCCATACATTGATGTTATAGTAAACCCGAAGTCGATGTCAGAAACTGTGGAAAACATATTTCACTCAACATTTCTAGTGAAGGACGGGTTGGCCAGACTTGTGGCCGAAGACGACGGACTGCCTTCCATCGCATCGATAGACAACGCAAACATTGATTTGTCTGAAGCAGAGAAAGGCTTTCAATCAGTGCTTAGTTTCTCAATGAAGGACTGGAAATATTGGATCGAAAAGTTTAGTATCACTAAACCTGCGATCAGACACCACAAGAAGTCTTCGGCTAATAAATAATTATATTCGAGTCTTGATAGCCTCTAAATAAATAGGAAAACCCGGATAACAATTGTTTGAAATTAATTATAAAGCATTTTATTGGAGAAAAAACATTTGAATTTTATTTTAGAGGAAATAAAACATTTAGTTATTTGTATTAAGAGTTTGTTTTCAATAAATCTAAATATAAGTCAAAATAAATGTTCAAAAGATTACAACAAATATTGGATTAAAATATGTCAACACTTTTAGGAATTGTACTGAAAAACAATAGAAATATTAATTTTTGATTAGTATTAGGATTAAGTCATTTATTAATCATCACTTAATGGAGTAATTATTACTTGTATTTTAAGTGTATCACTATCTGTGCCAATAAGATAAAGGCTTTTACCGGAATTATTGCTTAAAGTTGTCGTATTTGATGAGTACCGCAAAGAAGTGGAAGCCGTAGACGTTGTGTTGGCTGAAGATCTGTTCTCATTTAATTCATCGAATGGTATGATGTCATCGATGTTTAGAAGTTTGTCATCTGATGTGAAGATATACTGAGTTCTGACCACTTTATGTATGTATTCAATGCCATCCAATTTAGCGGAGAGTAGAATACCGATAGAAACGCGACGTTTAAGACATTTGTCTGTTTGTCTGACACTCAGACGAACAGTTTTGGACACCCATTCAGGCATTTCAAGACTTCCTCTCCAATGAATCCAAAGATATTTTTTAAACCAAATGCCTTTCGGATAGATTTCGACGACCCATTCATACGCAGAATTGTTGTCACTAAACGCACAGTTGTTGGGCACAGTTCTGCTCTTTCGCTGTGTCTCCCATTCGGAGAGAGCGGAGGGAGTGTTGAATACAAGTGTGCGAACGCCATAAACCGGTAGATTATCATAGCCTTCGATTAGTAGAGAAGAACTCCATTTCTCTGTTGTGTAGAGACGAGGCGTGAATGAAAGGGCCGGCAGTTGAGACTTAAGCTCAGCTGACAATCCGCTGGAATGGTATCTCATCGATAAAGACATTTGTTGAACGAAAAACTCTTTGAAGCGAAGCATAAGTGGGTTAATGAGAAGTTTGGCCAAATGGGAGGGTTCTATCATTGGGAACCGGATGTAAGACATGACTAATGGAACCAATGGCTCAAAAAACTCGATTCCAAGTCTGGCCTCCTGTGCTTCCAACCATTTGGTGACAATCGTTAAGAGTATGTACTCATCGGTAACCACAAGATCTGATTTTTTCAGGAATTGTATCAAAACTTCGGTCTCCAGTGTATAGAAGTCTGCCATTTGAGAGACGGCCTCAAAATTCCAGGCGACAAAATCGGTGCAGGCATTGGTTATGGCTTCGTGACCACTGGTCAGCACATACTGAAGCCAACTGACTAATTGATTATGTTTTGTGGCACTCACTATATGTTTACGCATATATTCCACACAAAGAGTGACCAAATCTCTGACATTGTATTTATCAGCCAAAGAGGCCAAAGGAAGGACCAGATTGTGGTTAATATTAATAATACCGGTGTATAAGTATTTGAGAAATTCGGGGAACACTTTGGCGCAGTCGGACTCTTCTTGTAATATAATAGTCTTCTCTTGAGATTCACTCCAATTGGGATTCATTAGCATCACTTGAAAGACATCAGAAGAGGCGCACAGAATTAGTCGATGAGATGCATATTGTTTGCCATTGACTTCGAGTATTATATCACTCAGAAGTCGTTCGGCGTATAGTCCGGCAATTTTTTCCAGTATTTTAACTGAATTATCGATTTTCTGTTCGTGACAGCCCTCACAGTTGGAGTGATCTGAACCACATCTGTGGGTCCTCTCATTCATTGATGACTTTGGGGATGACATCACTAATAATGATAAACATTTTTTTATTTGTTTTTTATTTAATTAGTGTTAAAACTAAAGACTGTTTTAGTCATAAAAACAATATTTTTTTAAAATATAATTTCTAAGACTTCCAACAAATCTAATGAAAAGTGAAATCAATTTATTTTGTTTTTACACACATTTCTATAGAAACTATTTTTAAGTCAAATCTCATATTATATAAGAATTCTTACATTAAACTCAAGACTATAAGTCGGATATATTTACGACTCATTACTACTATTTGTTCCGAAAAACTCGAGTTTCGACATACGATCGATAAATGGGATTAAATTTCAAATTATTTTTCTATAATTAGCGTTTCGAATGACAAAAAGCACTCAACCTATTAATGGATGTGCACGGATTAACTTCAATATAATTACCAAGTTAGAAATTAGCATTTTTATCCAGATTAATATAATAAATCACTTATTATTGTTGGATATTTAAATATTAAAGATACATGCACGACTAGTTTATCAAGTGATCTTGCATGTTTATTAACATAAATATAATCAGTAATTAATTAATTTTATTTTAATAGTTTATCAAATTTTTGGGTAATTAAATAAATTACTAAAAGGGATGACATAACAAGAAATTCATTCAAAGTTTTTAATTAAGAATTTATTAATTAATGTTTTATTGGATTTTATGAATCATTTAATTTAATTCAAAAGTTTTATCAATCAATTCGTGATTTTGTTCAATGAATGGTTGATTTGTTTGTCACATCAAACATGAACAGAGTATTAATACAGAGAATCAACAAGGTTGTAGCATGCTCATTTGAAATTCTAATTAAAATCTAATCATTTTTTACAAAATATTTTTTGAACGACAAAAAAGTGTGAAAATTAAAATCATTGAAAAAGCATTCAATGAATTAATCTTGTCTTAATACATACCGTCAGTATTTGAACTGGTTAATTTTTTAACACAATATTCAAAGAGATTTTTGTTTGATTTCGAGTTTAATTTTTAATAAAATTAAAAACATATTTAAATGTTTTTTAATATTAATGTGTTTTTCAAATATTTTCGTAGAGTTTGAGCGTATGTTTTATGTTTCTATAGCAACAACTTGTAGGAGAAATTTTAAAATTCAAGCTTGTCTCATTTGCAAATTATCTATTTTTTATTTTAACTTACCATTAAAGTTAATCATCAAATTTAATTGAAATATTTTTATAATAAGCTATATAGATTAGTTTAACAAATTGAATAAATTTCTCCAATTAATACGAATAGTTATAACGAATATTTTATTTTTGAGGTTTTATTGTATTATTTATTTTTCTTATCATATGTTTTGATCAATAAATACAAAGAAAAATCTTTTTAAAAATAGGAGTATTTAAAATTTAGTCTAGCTCTTTTATGCATGCTTATTAAATGCTAAATAAGAGATGTCCATTGAATAGTCAAAAAGATGATTACTTGGCATTAATTGTGTCCTAATTATTGACAAATGAATTAATTGTTTAAAACAAATGATTTAATAATAAATTGTTTTATTATTACATCTTTTGAGTGACTTGAGTGAATATCTATTGAATTGAATATAAGATAAATGAACTCTTAGTTAAAGCTGTGGTTATAAATAATTTTTATTATATTGAAATTAGTCTTTGGATCTGAAAACTAAGTGATAACTGACTCTTATCTTAAACTTTGACACAAATATAACCAAATATTTATTGTTTAATAAAATAATTTTCTTGTGTTTGAAGTAATAAAATCTCATTTTGAAGAATAAAACCTTTAGTTTCCCAAAACAAAAATGTGTGGAATATTTGCCTGTGTTTGTGATCAAACTTGTCTAAGCAAGGTAATTATTAAAATCATTAATACCTAGAATTGTTTAAATTAATTAAAACAAACATTTTGTTGACAAATAATTTGCATAAAAATATTGACTTAAAGTCACTTTAGTTTTGATACAAAAAACTTTTGGCAATAATTTTAAAAAATAGTTTTGAGTTAAAACTAATTTATTAATAAATTTTAAATGACATCACATCTGATATTATGTTTAAAATTTTTACTTCAAATCATCAGATTTTTAAATATTTAATAATTAGACACAAATGCCAAGAATATTACTTAAATTTTCTTCTATTTTTAGTCCTTTATCTCTAATTAGATCTTTTCTTTGAAAATCATTGTCTGTTCCCTCAAATATGTTTCCAATGATTAAAACAATTAATTTTTGGATTACTTTTAATATAATTGACTGAAAATTCCTTAATCTTAATATTTGTTAAATAATTTAAAGATTAATTCCAATGAATCGATTCGACCCTTTCTGTGCCGTCGAGGACCGGATCAGTTCGCAAAACTACAAATTCCTGTCAATAATGACTATCAAAAAGGACTTCAGTTAAGTCTTATGAGTTCTGGCCTTCAATTAAGAGGCAAACAATTATGTGATCAGCCATTGATGGACAGCAATGGAAATGTATTTCAATGGAACGGTCAGGTCTTCGGAGGGGGTATTAAAATCAAAGAAAGTCATTCGGACACAAAAGTATTAATGCAAAAACTATCGCAATGTCTTAATGATGGGGACGTACTTCAAGTTTTATCAGAAATACGCGGCCCCTGGAGTTTCACTTATTGGGACAGTAATAGGAAATGCTTTTGGTTTGGAAGAGATATATTGGGCCGAAGAAGTCTTTGTTGGAATACCAATAAAAGGAATGAAATACTGATAATTAGTTCTATTTGTCAATCAGATCAGGAGTTCTTTTGGGAGGAAATACCGGCTAATGGTGTCTATTGTCTCGACTTTTCTTCTATTCGACCATTGGATCAAATAATGTCAGACTTAAAACACTACTCTTGGGATCGAAGAATCTCCGGAATTGAAGAGAAAAGTAATTCAATTTGTCTGAAGTCTCCCATAACTGTTCCATTGAACAGATGTCTACCACTTGTTTCTGAAATTAGTGATTGCAGTCAAGAAGAGATACCGAAAGAAGTGATCGAAAAGTTTATAGAAATTTTGCGCCAATCAATCAGAAGAAGATGTCGTAATCATCAAAGTCTGTGCAAAAAGTGTTTCATTCGTTCTTTGGATCAAAATAGTAACACAAATGAACGCACAGACGACTACTCGTCAGACAGTGAGGGCGACATTTTAGGCACGTCTCCTATGGACCAAATTCAGAACATTCTTCGCAATAAATTGCTGGATAAGAGAGAGTGTACTCACGCCTCCACTGCTATACTATTCTCCGGTGGTTTAGATTCGACTTTAATCGCATTATTGACTGACGATTGCATTCCAAAAGCACTGCCTATCGATCTCTTAAATGTGGCGTTCGATAGCGACGCACCCGATAGGGATACCGGTCTAAAAGCTTGGGATGAATTGAAGGCTTTGCGTCCGAACCGGCGCTGGAATTTCGTATCGATTTATATCAGTAAAGAAGAGTTACAAACGATGAGAGAAAAACATATCAAATATTTGGTAAAACCCTCGCAAACAGTACTCGACGACAGTATTGGTTGTGCCCTTTGGTTTGCTGCCAATGGGAAGGGTCTCTTAATGGAAGATCATGAGGTGACCTCTGTTTATGAGACACCAGCGCGGGTTGTCCTCTTAGGAATGGGTGCTGACGAACAATTGGCCGGTTATACCAGACATAGACGTATATTCGATAAAAGTGGTTGGAGTGGACTAATAGAAGAAATTGCACTCGAAATCGATCGGTTGTCATCTAGAAATTTGGGACGGGATGATAGAGTGACGAGTGACCATGGTCGTGAGCCCAGATACCCATTTCTTGACGAGGATGTCATCAATTTTCTGAATGGAATCCCTGTTTGGCAAAAGTGTAATCTCAGACTCGATCGAAGTGCTGGAGAAAAGCTATTATTGCGAAAAGTGGCCAATCATTTAGGTCTGTGCCATACATCTCATCATTTAAAGAGAGCCATTCAGTTCGGCTCCAGAATTGCTAAAATCGAAGTAATTAGAGAAAAGGGTGAAGACATTTGTTCCCGACTCACAAATTAACAAAATTATTAAATATTTTCAAAATAATCGAATTTTTGAATATTTTCTTCAATTTATTGTAACCGAAAAAAAGTTATTAAAATTAATTTTTTCTATTAAAAGATAAATCAATTGAATAAAACAAAATCTATTTTTAGTTCTCTTTTATCAAAAACCCATTCTAAACCCATTATGAAATCAATTGTGAGACTAATTAAGTGAATCCTGGAATTTATGAGACAAAGTATTCATAATTTATTTTAATTTCTCAATAATTTAGTAATTTTTATAAAATTCAATAAATCTTTAAATGAAATAATATTTCAATTCATTTGAAAGTAAGCCATCGATTATACAAATTTTTGATTAATGGAATAATTAAGAATTGAGTCCAAGGACTCACACTTTAGTTGTTTAAAGAGCTTTCATTGGTTTCATTGCCAATTGCCTAACCTATTGATAAACACTTACAGTATTTGCCAATTCTTCTGATTCAGTAATAAATAGTCAAACAATCAATCAATAGATTAGAAATAATGTCTAATAAAAGACATTTATAATTATAAATACAATTATAAAGTTTAGATAAATAAACAAAAACTACTTTCAATTTATACTAATTATCTTATAATGCAATCTCTTTTTGATTGATTAAACAATTGAACCTTGAATCATTTAGGCACAGGATATTTATTGATTAAATATTTTCAAATAATTCTTTTAAAACAAATTTAGGAAAAATAAATTTTTAATCCATCAGTTCTTCGGTATCTGTGGTAATATCACTGCTATCACTCAGACTATCATCGCTACAGTTCTGGTCGTTATTTTTCGACATCTTATCGACACATTCATCGAAAAACCTATCGACAACTGGACTGATATCAGAACCTGAGATACCATTCTTTCTTAAATCTTTAATTTGAGTGATATTCAGATCGATAGTCGTCCGCTTATTATCGAAATAAATGCGTTTAATTTTCGGACAATTATTTATAATTTTCATTACAACCGATTCACTGATTAATGTCTTAGACTTTGTTCGGCCGAATCCAATGTATTCCAATTCTAACAGTTTGGACAATGACTCAAATGTTTGGTCAGTTATATCCAAACAATCGAATGACAACCTCTTGAGTTTTGGCAGATGTTTCTCAATATCTTTAAAAAACTTGTCATTAATCCGAACTCTTTTATAAACGTATTCGTAATTTGAAAGATCAATTAAATGTTTGCATTTGTTTAACATTTTCGCAGTCAATACAAATGATTTGCTCTCTTCTGAAGTACTCAAACGAATGTTGAGTTTTTCCAAATTTTTAAATTCATTGAAAATTAGATAAAATTGATAATTGACTTCAGAAGAACTAGTATTAAGCCATAAGTGGAGAACAGATAACTTCTGGCAATTGTTCCCAATTTGTCTGAAGTATTGGACAAAAGATGAGTCCAATTTTAATAAAGAAAAGTGTGTTATATCTAAAAATTCAAGTTTTGATAGTTTTCCAAACTGTTTGAATATTGCTTTTAATTCTTGTGGAGTATTGATGTCATCGATCTGTACTTCCAGTGATTCCAAAGAGTTTTTATTATTTTCAACAAATACTTCGAATCGTTTGATGTCTTCTGAAGAGAAATTGAAACTAATTTTTTTCAATTTGTTTACCAAAACTTGATTTTCGTTAAACAAAAGCGAAAACATTATATTATCCATAAAATCAAGAATTTCTATATTCGGACACAAATTCAGTACTTTTTTGTTTATTTCAATGTTTGAGAAAAAATTAATTGTCTTCATATTTGATCCAAATTTACAGCAAAACTCTTTAATAGTTGATTCACTCAAGTCGTTAAAATCTGCTGTAATTTCTGTCAAATTGTGGACATAAGTGAGAATCAATTGAAAGACTTCTTCTTTGTTTTGCAACTGTCTATAGACAGTAATTGTGGTAATATTCGGACACTTTCTTAATATTAATTGCAATTTATTTAAGTTAACGATTGGCTGATAGACACCCAAATCACAGGAACGGTCAGAATTTGTGTCGTAACCGATCAACAGTTCGTATTGTTTACTGAAGACAAGTCTTTGCCATTGTTTTGACAGACATTCAAAGCGAAACTTATCCCCAAATGAGAGATAACCAAAAATTAGTTCACTGAAGTCATCGCCAAACCTATCAAACGAGTTCTTAGCGTTTATTTCTTTATTAAAATTTGTGGTCATTTTTATTCTTCTGAAGCAAATCAAGAAAAAATGATTATTTTGTGAAATATTTGAAACAATTTTTTACGACGATAACTAAGTTGGCGGAGTATATAAATTTAGTTTTTGCCCCCCACTCCGGTCCCACCTCATTAGGACCCCCCCCCCCTCCCAGGGAGAGAGAAAGAGAACAACATTTGATAATTGTGGACTCTGTGAATGTGATAATTCTGGAAATTTTAAATTATTTAAAAGTTAGTTATTATTGTTACGAATTTTATTTATCGGTTGTCGTCGTTGATAATTGGTTCTTTGAGTTCTTGTTTTAAGTTTTAACGATTTTTAACGTTTTCTTGAAGTTTTAAGTTTTATTAATAAGTTTGAAGAGATTGCAATCAAATGACGAAATGTTTGTCAAAAATTGCGTCATTTGATTGCAATCAATCAATAGATGGCAGAAATGTATTCAATAATTAATTATTTTGTTTACAAACAAATCGCTATTAAAATATTTTAAGTATTTTAACAAAACATTTAAATATTAAAGAAATTAATTAATTAAATCAAAAACTAAATCACTTTTATATAACATTTTATTAATTTTGAAATATGTCTTCAGATGGGAAGCCATTGATAACAAGTATTTGTTTGTAATTTATTTAATTTTATTTAAATTTAATTTTATTTTAAACAGTTTCGGGAAATAAGTCATTAGTTTCGGAACAGTTCTCAACTCAAGTAACCCGTGATTTACCACAAGAAGGAGTCGAATGGCAACGGTATGACTGTCTTAACATACCATAGATTTTAGATTAAATATTGAGTATTAAAATCAATAGATCTTATGGGCGGACCTCAAAGATAGTGTATTTGGAAGCAATGTTTGTCCCGATATCGGACACACATCTATCGGCGGACACCAATGAGTTGCAACTCCTTTCTCGACCTATTTTACACATATATTGGACCGACTGTTCAGATGTCGACACTTATAAAAACCAAATAAGAGATGATATAAACGGATGGCTTCAGAAACTTCGAGACTTCGGAATAACCGATTGGTTTATCGTTCACATCGATAATAGCGCCGACAGGAAAGGCATCAATAAATCTAAACTATTGCCGACTATTAAGACATCGGTTTTGGATAAAATAAGAAACGATTTTCCAGCCGTTAAGTCGAATATCGAAAGAACTATAAGTCTATTGGATTCACATAAAAACGAAACCAAATCAACGGACAGTTATCAACAGTTTCTGCACCGTTTGAGAGCACTTCTTCTGCACTCATATTCAAAACAGTTGTTGCGATACGAAGACTATATAAGAACTGTTAGGGAGAGTCGAAACTCTCCGAATTGGAATTTTTTTGATTTCTTTCGACTTCAGGAGGAACTGGCGTTTGCTTTTGAAATGTTAAGTCTATACGACGAGGCACTCGTCCAATACGACGAATTGGACGCTCTCTTTAGTCAATTTGTCATTAATTCAAATGTTGGAGAAATGCCTGACTGGTTGTCCCGACTCTCACAACATTACGATCAATGGCACGGCCTCTGCCTTTCCAGTGCTGTTTATAAACAATTACGACAACAACTCAACTCTGGAAACATAAATCTAATTGAATTAAGGAATTACCTCTTTTCAAGACAATCAGAACTACTGTTCCTTCTGAATAAGCCCTGGGAATTAGCCTCAAGAGCTCTACCTTTCCTTCAAAACTGTGTGAATGAACTCAATATATTAGAAGTAAATGTTTTTAATTATATTTTTGCTGTTTTTATAAATAATTTTATTCGAAAATTTAATTAAAAGATAACCCTAACATCTGGAGGTATGGCCTGTTGGGTCTTTTTAAGCGCTTTGGAAATACTTCACAAATGCGAACGTTATAGCGATTCGTCTCAAATGGAGTCCTATTCACGCCATACGGTCGGACTCTGGTATTACGCAAGAAATAAGGTTTTTATTTTTTTTGATGAGTTTTTTAGATTTTATTAATTTTCAAATAGTTATCAGAATTAGGATCACTCTGTGGTCTAAAGCCAGGAATGACTATGACTTCAGATCACTTGCAACGAGTTGTTAATCTAATCGCTGGAATGGGGACCGACCCTAGAATTGGTATTTTAATTTTTGTTTATTTTTTCTTCTTTTTTTAAATTGTTTTTTAATTTGGTTTTGAAGGAGAGGTTCCAATGAGTCCACAGGAAAAGCTAAAAGAGGCTCTTTCAGGACAGGAGGCTTTCCTCAAACACTTTTTAGAGATATCAGAGCTAACAATGGGTACATACAAACACATCGGACGCATGAGATTCGCTCGACTTATTGGCAAAGAGTTGGCACAACTCTATATGTAATCAATTTTATATCAATTTATGGATAATTTTTAAATAAATTTATTTCTTAATTAACTGAACAGAGAATTAGAAAAACCAATAAAAGCGATGCCATTCCTCTTAGATTTGGAAAAAGTTTATCTCAAAGAAAAATGGCCACAACTTCTGAATGAAATTCGACTCTTACTCCTAAAATGCTATCAAATGACATTTGACTCAAGACGTGAGTTCAAAGTTCACTGTCAACTGTCCGCTAATAAACTTCTTGACGACAACCTAAGACTCAGTCATTGTTTAGAAGCGGAAAAACTTTTAAAAGCAATTAAAGAGAACTCTTCTGATTCTCTTAATATAAGAATGGAAGACATATTTGAAATAAAAGACATATCACTTGAATTAGAGGACAATTTTACGGTCACTAATCGTGACATTCGTCTGAATCTTCAATTAATTAATAATTTTCCGAAACAAATAGAATGCAATCAATTAATTCTGTCCTTAAAAGTAGAACAGAACCCGTCGAACACCAATTTAGCTAAACATAAAAAAGCAATGAATGGTTGTCCGCATTTGATAGCACTGGTAGACGAGAAAAATAAGATTAAAGCTGCAGAAGAATTGGCTAAAATTAGTGCCAAACCAGAGATCGAGACATTTCACTCCTCAGTTTCGGTGGGCGTTAAGTGTAATAACACAAATCGATTGCTCCTCAGACGCAGTGAAAGCCATGGATTTATTCTTCAGGACAAAGAACCAGAACTTGAAAACTATACGCAAGCATTTGTTGTATACAACTTAACTCTTAATCCCGGTTTGAATGATATTCCACTTCAATATAGCACTAAAGAGAGCGGAACTTATATTTTGAATCAAATTATTGTGAACTGGGATTCGAGTGCGAACCTCATTGGAACAGATATTGGAAGACATTTATGTTTTGCTGTTATAACTGAAGAACCGGCGCTTAAAGTACTTCAGTTGACGACTTTAGATGGTCTGACAAATGATATTCTATGTGGTGTCGAACAGTCAATAGTATTACAGTTGAACTGCGGGAGCAGTAGTTTTTCAGAACACATCCCATTGACTATTAAATCTTCGCGTGGATTACAAATCAAATTAGAGACAGATTTGACGCCATCGCCACTCAAAGAGGAAATTCAGTTTTCACTGACAACAGCTCTTAATCCGTTCGAAACTTATGAGATCCCAATTATTATTAAATCAAAACTATTGGCACAAAAAGACACCACTTCTGTAGAACACGAGTTAACAATGAGTTGGCCCTCAAATACAGACTCAGAACCGTTGAAGAATAAATGGATTTCAGTTACATTCCATTTATTGCCACCATTTGTCACTTCCTATAAATTGCATACCTGTGACAGAAGAAAGTTCTTTGAAATTCTTGTCAATGGAGTGTCCAAACATCCAATGGTTTTGTCTAATCCGGAGCTTAGACTTCCCAAAGATTTTTCGGACAAAACTCAATTTGAACTCAAACCAAGTCTCCCCAAAACTGATTCTGTTCTTAATTACAACCAAACTATACATTATTTGTGGGAAATTGTGGCCAAAAATGGGAATTCAGTCACAAATAGAATTGAATTTAATTTAAAATATAAATTATTTGATGAAAACCCTAAACAAAATTTAGATCTTAACGAATGGCAAGAGTTTGAGTGCGAATACAAACTACAAAACTATCAGACATTGTATACAATCAAAGAGTTCATTGAACCGCAAAACGGGACTGAGTTCTGTAAAGCGGGAAGTGTTTGTCTTTTGAATGTTTGCATAACTCGAGTCAACACAACAGAAGACCACAACTCTATTATGTATGAAATTATTTCAGACCAAACTCTTTGGAATCCTTGTGGCAAAACAGCGGGTGTTATGCCAATTGATGGACAGACAGACAAATATGAAGTGACATTCGAAGTGATGCCACTAATCAGTGGTTTTCTTCCCTTTCCAACGATAAGACTATCCAAATATATTAGTTCTAACAGTAGTTCCGGACAGAAGACACAAAATCCAGAACAAAGTGAAGCAAAACTACTGGCCTTCGATAGCGGACAGATATACAATTGGAGTCGAGCCTCACAAATACATGTCTTACCCTCTTCTCAACTAATTTTACCCGAAGTTTAATAATATTAAACAGATTTCTAATTATTTATTTAAAATTAAATTAAAGTTTTAATCATTTGTTTTAAAAATAAATTTCTAATCAAATGATAAATTGATTTTAAAAATCTATAATAAACTTATTCTGAATAAATAAAACTAAAATTATTTGAATAAAAGATTAAATTGAAATAAAATCCACTCAAAAACTAATAATAAAGAATAGATGGTTGAAACTGTGCTAGTTTGTACAGATTGTACTAAATCTAGGTTCAATTGGTTGAAGAAAAGATGACAAATAGATGGCGTTATTAATAAAATGGTTAGAATGCAATAAAAATAGGGTCTGTGTGTGAGTGCGGATCAGTATTTGGAGAGCATTTACAACGAGAAAGACATGAATTTTTGCTCCTAAACTGAAATATATTATTCGTGTATTGTGTTTATCGATTATAAGCTCCCTCTCTATCTCTCTCTCCCATACATTTTAAAGGCTAAATGTATTGCAAAATGAAATGTTGATTATATTTTTAGTGTAACTCATTTATTTGTCCAAGGTTAACACTGGTTAACACTTCAATTACAGTTAATCGCCAATCGATTGAATTTTACTCACAGTTTTGTTTTGTGTTTAATTTAGTTACAAATATTGAGACAATTTGTTTGTCTTTAATGTGTTTTTAGTGACCAATTAGTGACCAAATATTGAAAATTATTTCAAAAATTGAGATCAACTCTGAGTTTGAGTCAATTATGGAGCCATTCCGCAGTCGATCCAATACGTGGCCACTGCCGCGGCCCGACATATCAGAGTTTGCCGACGACGTCAACTGTAATGTCGACGGCAACGACAGCCTCACTGTTGAGATGATTGATCCGTCGGTAATGCCTCAGACATTATCGCACAGCGGACACGACTCGTCCTCTTCACCATTGGAACAGTCTATGATGGGTTCGGGCGGACCCAAGAAGAATACATCGCGTCGTAACGCATGGGGTAATATGTCTTATGCCGACCTCATCACTCAGGCCATCAACGGATCCCCAGAGAAGAGGCTAACACTCAGCCAAATATACGATTGGATGGTCCAGAATGTGCCCTATTTTAAAGATAAGGGCGACAGTAATTCCAGTGCCGGTTGGAAAGTAAGACAACCCTTCATCTAATTTATTCAAATCTAATACATTGACTCAATTTCTCACTTAATTAATAACTCGATTATAACCCTAACCATTACCCCAACCCTAACCCCAACCCTAACCATATTATCAAGATTATAAAATATATTCTTCAAGAAAGTTGCAAGAATCAAATTGAAAAGATGCCATGTTAACTTTTTAGCCTCAATTTACTGAATTTTTGAATTTGGCGCTCAATTTACTGAATTTTTTCCCCATTCAATAGAATGAAATGTGAACATGCTTAAATATTGAAAATTTTTTAACAAGTTTAATCTAAATTTATTGCGTATCTGTTGTTTAACAACACTACCAATAATTTGTTCATCAATTTTATCAGTTATTTGATATGAACTTTTCAGAGACTATTCAATAATTACGTTATAATTAATGATCGAAACCCCAGAAATTAATTAAATTTAAATGAAATAATTAATTAGGAATTAATTGCAACAAATTTTAGATGAATAGCAAACAGATGTCTGAAAATAGGCTTTTGGCGGATCTCTCGGTCTTTGAAAGTCAGTGAAAGAGTATTGGAAGAGATTTTGGTGTTGTAAAGCCTATTGTCTAGGGATAGGCATATGAAAAGCCAGTGATTTATTCGGTCATTCAATTTAAATGTGAATCTTATGTCCGAACAAAATGTTTTCTATTTATTCAATGTATTCACCCTTTGATTGCACCCAAAGATAGTGCCTTTGAATGCAATGCCAGAAATTGAGTCAAAGGAGAAGACATTTTTAGGGCAGTTGAGTATAAAAGAGTGCCCAAAGAGTGAGAGGCCGTGTCTAACATACAAATACCGCCTATAAATCACCAGAAATTTCTTGTTAATAGTATTGAATATAAAATTTCACTTTCACTCCAGTTTTCTATTTAAATGTCTCAGATGTTCACAAATTTCTTGCAAAATGTGTTCTCACTCTTTGCCTAACATTTAATGCCAATAGTGTTCAAAGAGTTCTTATGTTACTAAAAATGTCAGTTCTTTTTCAATAGAGAATCTCTTCTCAAATATACATAATTTATATCTTCTATTTCAAGGATACTCTTTCTCTAACTCTCTATAACTCTCTCTTCTCTGAAATACTGGTTTGTGTGCTCTTTTCTCTTTTTACTTCATTCTCGTGACACACTTTCACAATATTATATGTGTTGAGCTCTTCCATTGCTCTCTCCTAACGAGTATTTTCTGCGCCAAAGAGCTGTTGGAGCTGTTGGTGTCAAAGAATTTTTCTCTTCGAATAAATTATACCAAAATTTTCTTTATTTCTATTCTAATCGCTTTCTATTCGCTTTCATATGAATTCATTCAATGACTCTCTCTCTCTCTCTCTCTCTCTCTCTCTCCACGAATTTATCTATGACTTATTATACTGGTGTATCGCACATATGTACGTCTGTGCTCTTCAATGTCTGATTTAATATAGTGTTGTATAAAGTTAGCCAACGCTCGGGTTTTGTTATAATATGTGTCATGTATTTGATGGCCAACTGGTCTAACATTAATAATAAAATGACATTTAGTCTAATATCCAATGAGTTTTCCTCATTAGTAGAACGACTAGAATAGAATTATACCATTATTTTGTTCTCTGTTTAATCATCTGCACAGACCTCTTAAGCAAAGCTCTTACTCAACAGTTATCTCTTTGTCTGACTTTCTGTCGTTTATTGTCTCTCTTGAAGAGTACTTAAATTTCATTTAATAAATGGTTTAATCGATAATTTGAGTCCAATTTTAGGTTTATATTTAGAATTCAATTGAATTGAATTATGATTTATAAACGAATATAATATTGAAATAATCGGATATAAAATGTTATGAATTTAATTAAATTTTTTTGTCTTCATTTGCATTGAAGTTCAGTCGATATTATTTTTTATAATTTTAATTACTTTTCTTTTCGTCATTTATTGATTTGAATACACGTTTCTTAGGAATAGTCGACTCGACACACATTTCTGATAGACTTTAGACATTGGATTCCAGTAATATTCTGTTCAATCGATACCAGAGTAGAAGTTGTGAGAAATTTTTCTCTTTATTAGTCATTAATGTTTTTAATTGATTTTAATTAGTATTCATTTAATACTTAAATGAGAGAAAAATTCTTCTTCTGATATATATTTAATTTCTTTGAGAAATTGATTTTTATTTTCATCGGAAAAATATATAAACAAATTTGGTTTAAATGAGATCTTTGACATTGGATTCAATTGAGAGAATGACTGCCAAATAGGGTTCTCTTATCAATGGGTGACTATATTTTTGACATCAATTATCACCTGACAATTGGTTGTGTTGCCCATACATGACTCAAACCGTGATTCCTATTTTATATGTCTCTTTGGCTATAGATTTCTGTCGGGCCCTTAATCTTAATCTTCTGGCAGTGACTCTCTTTTTAGCTGTGACTCTCTCTCTCTCTCTCTCTCTCTCTCTCTCTCTCTCTCTCTCTCTCTC
>JAQGBR010000096.1:0-19625 GCA_034698525.1 Achipteria nitens | reverse complement strand
TATCTAAAAGATATTCGTGAGTCTCAGTCGTCGCCAATCACTGGATATTCGATAAGTTATCAAAGAGATGGTGACTCCAAATGGATAGAACTACCCATTACTTCATTTGTTACGCCGACCTCAGACTCAGATATAATCTCGTATTCATATATATTGGAAAATCTGGAAACCGGTACTTATTATAAGATGTTTGTCACTGCTATCAATCGTTACGGAGTCAGCGATCCTTCAAATATTGTGGTCACGAAGACTAACGGCGGTATGTCTTCTCATTTATTCTTTAATTTTTTCCCCCAACAAACCTTTAGAAAGCTGTCACTCCCTATAATTGATGAGAAACTGTTCACTCATTACCTGAATAGATATGCCTATACTTCAGAGCGAAATATTCACATCATTTGCAAACGGGAACTACTATTTACAGCCGGCGTTCACTATCCCTTTGTTGACAACTATTGTTATTATAATAATCGTTTTGATTATTGCATTCATATGTGTGCGAAAAGCGCGGACTACTGCACAAAATGGATGTAAGACCTTAAGATTTTTTTAAATAAAACAGAGTCTTAACTAAAGACATTTAAATTTGGACAGTCATAATGGATAATGCAACCATTCAAAAAAGACTGTCCACATATTCAGGAACAATGGGACCGCGTTATATGGATTTTGAAAAGACTGGCGCCAAAGCATTGATGATTGACTCAGAGAACTCATTTCCCATTCTAAACGCCACACTACCGATGGGCACTTCTACCGGTGATCCGGTGAGGGCTTTCTCTGCTTTATAGTAAAGTATATGAACAGGTTTATTCAAATAATTTATAATTTTTTAGAAACAATGGGAGCGACAGTTTGGCGGTCATCCATCAATTAAGAAGGACTCACATCATATCTACGATAATCCTCATTAGAAGTCATTTAAATTCATTCCATTTATTTATTAATTTAAATGTGTTTTAAGTCAATCGAAATGATATAAAAAATTATTGTCTTTTTATTACTTTTTTTGGCGCTTTTGAGAAATGAACTCAAAAAATATTTTGCCATTTGTTTCGCTTTATTCCACCAAATATTGCATTAATAGAGGGAACGAATCGTTAAAATGAGACTCACTTTTGATGGAATTATTTTTGTCTGAAAAGATGAGTCGATTTGTAAGTCAAATGTCATTTTTTATGTAAATTTCATTCACTTTCAAACAAATCTATTGTTAACTTAATAATTGAGTCTTAAATTGATTGCCATTCAGTCATATATTTGACTTTTAGTGATATTTTATTTCAATTATCAGTTTATTTATCCAAATATTTTTAAAATTTTCCACAATTTTTGAACAAAATTTTTGAATTATTTACTTAAAATCCATTAAATGCTATGCTATTGAATACTATTAGTAAATCTGTAGATTAATGTCTGGCACTGACAGCTCAAACAGGTTAGGGCATAATTTTGGTGACTCAATCTATTGAATTTAGAGTCCAGCTCAAGCTCTGAACTAAATTATAGGGCAGCCCAAACTCTGAATTCACCAGTTCTGAGCCCATATCTCTCTTTGAGTTATCTAAAAGTAATGTTACCAATAACTTATCATGCTCATTCTTAATATTTAGCTTTGAATTTTGTTAATCAGACATACATTTAGTGATAATCGCATTGTTTTTCAAATTAAAAAATTGTCAAAATTTTTATTTAGTTTTAAATTTATTTAATAAACTTTTGTTTTAATTAAAAAGATTTCTCAAATAAATTAGGTTTTCATCACAAAAGTATTGTAAAATCAATATTTCAAGTAAGTATCAAATCATTAGATACACAAATTCGAAGTCAGTTCACTGACTCTATTATGAGAGTGAATGTATGCTAAAAGCAGACTCTCTTAGAGTCATGTTTGTAGTCTGTGCTCGCATTTGACGCGTGCGTTAAGAGCTCTTTGAAGTTCTTAAAGTGTTGTTTCATCGAAACCAAACCATCAAATAAATTAAAGGACTTCCATAACACACTTAAACACAAAACATCAATGAAATGATATATATCCTCATCCCATGTCAGCGCACGTGCGAACCAATACAGAACAGTGACCTCAAGAGAGCGCTGAGTCATGGAAAGAGTTGTGTGAAAGTTCTCTATAAAAATCAATGTCTCTTTGAGTGAACACTCGTTTAGATTCACTTAACAGCAGATGTTATTATGTGTTTGGGTATCAAAAAATACTTTCCAGTCGTGACGTGTGCTCAGCGGAGTATGCATTTGTTGTGGTCCTCCACTCTTGGCTCCGGGCAATAAAAGTTTGTGAGAAAATACAATGAATTTCCTGTTGAACTTTTTCCATGCATCATTGAACAACATTTTTAGTTAAACTAGTTCCTAACTCTAAAACACTGACCCAGAGTACAGTCAAATCTTATTATTATAGACAAACATTTTAAATGATTGAAGAGTTAACTAATTTAATGAAAGGCAAATAAAAACTTGTGCATGTTTAAATTTGAGATTTTTAGATTTGAGATCTAAGCTTTCAAATAAAAATAGTTTGATTTGATAATTAGTAATCAAGTTCAATTATTATGTAACACTAGAGATGGATATTTTAATCGGTTGACTGAATTATAGATTAGTAAAATGTGACGCAAACGCATATTAACTCATTGATAGCCACAGATTATCTCAGATTAATTTTATTCATTAGAATCATAGCAACAGAATTTTAATTACAATTTCGATATAAAAACATTTTCTGTCGCATAAAAAATGTCTTCTTTTTTGATCGAAATCTAAAATTTTGGTCTAAACTAATGTTTTCTAAAAGAGAAACACTTTTTGTCTGTTTATTAATTGTATTGATTTTAATTGAATTGAGTTTAAGTCAAACTAAACCTAAGAAAAGGAATCGAAACAGAAATAGGAATCGAAAGAAAGAACCGGAACCGGAAAGACTCAAATGCTATACATGTTATGCGGACTTCAATTTAAAGTTTGACAGAAGAAACCTATGCTTTAATCCTTACGCCAATCGAACGCTAACCGACTCTTTGCTCTTAACTCAATGCTCTACATATGCTAAATGGTGTACAGTAGACATCGTTAGAATCAATAACGTCTTATCGGTAATAGAGCGGCGCTGTGGAGTGGCCACTTGCAGAGAGGTATGTCTCACTAAAGGATATGGCGTCGAGAAGGAGACCTGCACCTACTGTTGCAAAGGAAAGCTCACTGAAGACGATGAGGAGTACGATGAAGAAGAGAGTGGAAACTATACCTGTCCTACAGTTCCGCATTAGATTCACAAATATTTCTTATTATATGCCTTCAAATAACAGATTATTTAAAAAAAATTATTGTATTAATAGTCAAATTGATTCAATTATTTGAGATCATTGGCTAAAATAATATATTATCAAGTTAGATTTATTTACTTAATTGGAGACTTCAATGCACTATCATTTTAAACACCTTGCTCAAAAATATTGTTATTTAAAAATAAAATTCTCTTTTAATGAATAATAATTTTAATCTAAAAATACTGTAATATTTAATTGGAGTCAAAACTGGAAAATATATATTTATTATTATTTTAAAATTTCTAAATAAAAACTTTAAACTCCTGTAGTCTTAAAGTAAGTATAACTAATCCTTAAGACTAGACATGTTTTCAAATGCCTGTGGCTGTGCACAGTGTGCACCTGGCCTTTTAGTCACAGCTGTTCTCAAAGCAGTATAACATAATATCATTCAATGTCTTACAGTTCATTGCAATAAACTCTCACTTTTCATATGATTGGTGTCGACACTCAGTGAACATTTAAAGTCAATCCCAAACAAAGGATTTAAAGGGGGTTTACACGTGAGAGGACACCATATGTCTGTCAATAAATAAATTTAATTTTTCACCTTTTAGTGCATTAAACGCCATCTCTGATCAATAGTTTTATTAAAAATGCGCTAAATATGAATCACTAATTTTTGTCAATAAAATAGCTTCAAAACAATCGATGATTTCAAGCGATAAAACTAATTATTTTGTATAAAGTTTTATATATTTTACTTCAAAGGATAACAAAGTTTTGTAAATTAATCAGAATTTTGCTAAAAATTGATAGCAATTAGATTTAATAGTGATTTAAACGCTTGAGAATCAACTTTTCACTCCAATGTAAACAAAAGTATAACACAAGTGATCTCTTATTGGCTAATCATTAAATGATCATCTTTTATATTACATTAACATTTAATTTATATATTTTATTAAATATCTGTATTTAAACTAATCTTTTTATTAAAGAAATATTATTAAATTCAAAATTAATGTTTTCCTTCATTTAAATTATAATTATCTAGATTATTTTAGATAAAAATATTTAATGAGTTTTTACTGTAATTCAGTCACAATGTGACTGTCATAACAATAGTATATCTTTGCAATAATTATTGTAGAATTTTTACATTATTCTAAGTATCAAAACTCTACAAATAATATATGAGCCGAAGATTTGATTTGTTTACCAGTCGTTTATAAACACAAATATTTGCGACAATTAATTGAATTAATTTATTGTATTTAATACTAATATTAAAACAATTGGTTATAAGCGATGGCGATGTCAAAGGGCACCAGTCATTACAACAGACAGGTCTGGGAGGACGAGAAGTTTCCAATCCTATGTCAGACCTGTTTAGGTATTGTATTTTAAATCTATTTTAAATTGAATTAAATTTTAAATGTGTTTTGTTTTGATGTTTTGATTTTAGGGGACAACCCGTATATGAGAATAATGACAGAGAAGTTCGGCGCCCAATGCAAGGTCTGTAACCGTCCGTTCACTACATTCCGGTGGTGTCCCGGCGTTAAAATGAGATACAAAAAGACTGAAATATGTCAGACCTGTGCGCGAGCGAAGAATATCTGTCAGACATGTCTTCTAGACCTTCAGTATGGCCTCCCTGTGCAGGTCAGGGATCAGATACTACAGACCAAAATGGAAATACCAAAGTCTGACATAAATAGAGAGTATTTTTCCCAAAATCTTGACGTCTCTGTCGCTAATTCAGACCCAACCGAAGCCTACGGCTCTCTGAAGGCGGCGCCTCCTTCTGATGTATTGTCGAAATTGGCGCGAAACTCACCCTATTATAAACGGAACAGACCTCACATTTGCTCGTTTTGGGTCAAAGGTATGACATTTTTATTTTAATTAAACTTAAATTTAATAATTTATTTGTCTTAAGGCGAGTGTAAACGTGGAGATGAGTGTCCTTATCGTCACGAGAAGCCAACAGATCCGGAGGACCCGCTATCAGATCAGAACATAAAAGACCGATACTTTGGAGTCAACGATCCGGTGGCAGAAAAGCTATTGAAGAGGGCCTCAGAATTTCCGCGTCCGATACCACCGGAAGACAAATCGATTACTACGATATACGTCGGAAATGTCGGAGATCTGGTCGAAGAGAAAGACCTGAGAGACTACTTCTATCAATTCGGGGAAATCAGATCCGTCACAACAATTCCGCGACAGAACTGCGCTTTCATTCAATACACGACTCGTTCGGCGGCAGAACTGGCGGTCGAGAAGTCGTATCAAAAGCTTGTAATTCACGGCCAGAAACTGACAATACGTTGGGGCAAATCACAGGCAAAGAAGTCGGCTTTGGGTGACTCCGAAGACACCAACAAAAAGGGCCCTCAATTGGCTCCCGTTCCCGGACTTCCAATCGGAGCGCCTGACTATTTCGGTTTAGGCCAAACCAATGCCGGGCCGTCCACTTCCTCTGTTTCTATTCCTCAATTGGCACCGCCTATAATCGGAGCGCCGGCACTAAACACTCAAATCCATTACCCCTCACAAGATCCGAGTCGTATGGGTTCCGTCGGAATCAAATTACCCGCTTTTAACCGACAATAAGATTATTATTATTTTTGTCTCAATTTTTTGCAATTCATTCAAATCATTGAAATCAAATCAATCACTGATTTAAACATTTTATTAATTATTTGAGAAATAAATTAATTAAATGTCTTTAAGTGTCTAAACATTTATTGGTTGCACTCAAAAGTTATAAAAAAGTTATATTTCGAGAGAATTTACTTTAATACTACTTTTAAACAAATGTTTTAACACAAGTCCAGTGGCGCAGTGGTAGCCTCGACGCAATTGGAGTCAATAGTCTGGGTTCAAATCCCTGTGACTCCAACTCTTAATAAAAATTTTTGTTTGTGAGTATAAATTTGATTCAAAAATATTTAAAGTCTCAAATTAATTATAAATAGAAGTTTAAGGAACGGGTGGGCGGGCGGACAATAGCTCAGCTATGAAACACACGACGAGTAATATATTGTGAGTTCGAATCCCAGTCGAGGCAAAAGTAAAAATGTTTGGTCGCGTAGCGACCAAACTAGTAGCTTAAGCCCGGAGCGAAGCGAAGGGCATTTCATTTTACACAAAATTTCTTTAATTTTCATTTAATTTTTTCATTAATAAGTCTTTAATTCAATATTTTTATTGTTTTTTAATATTTAAGTCTTTTTTAAATTACAAATCCTTTGAATTAAATATAATTTTAAATTAAAGTTTTTAACAAAAAGTTTAAAAAACTATTCGCTAAAACTAAAAAAGAAAAGTTGTAAGAATGAAATTTCATTAAAAATGTATTAATAATATAGTGTTATTAATGAGCAAGCTAATAATTAGAACTATATTCTGAATTTATTTGAAATTCATTTTAAAGGCAATCATTTGTTAATCAAAAATGACTCAAACTGTGGGCCAAACTATGAGATCAATAGATAATTATCTTCTAATTTTGGGTTTGTATTGGAATTCCAATGAAATCACTGACAGATTACTTGATTTTATGGTTAGTTATTCTATTGATTACAAACGGAATGGATTTTCAAACACAGAATATCTCAGAGAGTTTTCAAACACAGAATATCTCACTGACTAATGAAACACAGGCTACTGATGTTCAAATTGGTTACAATGGGACGACAACTAACGGGACGACTACTATTAGCTCTGACACATCAAAATTCGATGTCATTTTTATTGTTATTTTTCTAATCGCTGTGAATCTCATAATATTTTTAGTATTTGTTATTATTTTTTGGTGTAATGTCTGTCAATACAAAGAGTCAAGTATTCAATCAAAGGATCAAATTTTTGATAAAACACTTAATCTTTTTCTCTTAAATAGATATTTCATTTATAGGAACGTCCAGATTATCTAAAGTAGACCGAGAAAAGGCTGCCAAACGGAAACAGACTTCAAGAGGTCACCACATTTCCTATAAATTTTTCCTAACATTTTACTAAACTTTTACTTAATTTTCATTCAATAGAGAAAGCCTTAGAGAAAACTTACAGACAATGAAAACAATGAAGAGTTTACCAAAAATTTGTGCTCTAAAACCAAATCATATTTTTAAAAATTATTCATTAAATTTGAATTAATTTGTATTAAATTTAAATTAAAAATAAATTTAGTGAAACACATAATGAGTAGCTTTTGAAACATTTTCACAATATTTTTTCACTCCATTCAAAATATGAGTTCTTTTACTACACTTTCTTTTTTCACTGAATCAGGGATTTGTTGAATGAAAGTGATTCTGGGATTATGTCATTCCTTAAATTTATTGGAAACTTAACATTTCAAACATTTCATGCAATGACTACACAAATATTTGTTAAATACATTGTTAAGGGCATAGATATGATTGTGGTGTCCCATCACAATGTATTAAACATTTTCTTGTCTGGTTATCGCACGAACTGATTGATTTGTTTACCTTCTTTTTATTCACTGAAAAGGCCACTCCTTTGTCAGGGAATTTGAGGCAAACAGAGATTTTCTCTCAAATATTGTGTCGACACCTAAAAGAGAACAAATTCTGAACCGAAGCACTTACGGAGAAGTAATTGATGGCTCTAAGAACTGACGCACGCGCCTAATGCCAGCACAGGAACGGACAAAATTGTGTCCTTCGAACAGTTGTTGTTCAACATTCATATTAAAATAGTTGTCAGAGTGAGAGCACTGAACTCATTGAACACTTGCAATGGTCTTATCTTTGAATACGTGAGTTGTAGTTCCGATACTTTTGTGTTTGGAATTTGTTTGATAAGAAAAATTCAATAATTTCTATCGATTTTAAAGTAAAACAACAGTTTATTCAATAGTTTAGAAAAAAATTGTTAAAATTGAGACAAACTTTTTAGTAAAACAATCGAAAATTGTGTGAAAGTAATATTCCCTAAAATGGATTATCACTACATTTTAAATAGACTTAAAAGACATAAAAGAGTAAAATTAAATTAATTCAAAAAGAATTTCAATAAAAAGTCTAAAATGTGATGAATTGGAAGAAAAGTTATGAATTGAAATAAAATGACTAAAAATGAATTAAAATATTTGACTGAATTTTATAGCATTATATTGAGTTAAAGAATATTTTTTCAATGAATACTTACACTTGAATTCAATCTTTGGGACAAATTTAATATTATTTATTTAATTATTATGTTTAGCTAGCTTCATTTGTCCTAATTATGCCAAGATCTCTTCATCGCCATTAGATTAAATGTAAAATTGTTCGGATTATTTAAAACTTTGAGTTGTTTTATGATTAGAGTTCAAAGAGTGTGTGAATAAAAGACAGTTTTTATATCATTTCGATTGACTTAAAACACATTTAAATTAATAAATAAATGGAATGAATTCTAATGAGGGTTATCATAGATATGATGTGAATCCTTCTTAATTGATGGATGACCGCCAAACTGTCGCTCCCATTGCTTCTAAAAAATTATTTTTAAATAACACTTCATATAATTTACTAGAATGCAAAGAAGGGTCTCACCGGATCACCGGTAGATGTGCCCATTGGTAGTGTGGCGTAAGGAATGGGATATGAGTTCTCTGAGTCAATCATCAATGCTTTAGTGCCAGTCTTTTCAAAATCCATATAACGCGGTATAGCCATCGTTGCGTTATCCATCATAACTGTCCAAATTTAAATGTCTTTTAGTTAAGACTCTTTTATTACAAAAATCTTAAAGTCTTACATCCATTTTGTGGAGTAGTCCGGGCTTTGCGCACACATATGAATGCAATAATCAAAACGATTATTATTATAACAATAGCTGTCAATAGAGGGATAGTGAATGTCGGCTGTAAATAGTAGTTCCCGTTTGCAAATGATGTGAATATTTCGCTCTGAAGTATAGGCATATCTATTCAGACAATGAGTGAACAGTTTCTCATCTATTATAGGGAGTGACAGCTTTTTAAAGGTTTGTTTGAGTAAAAAGAATTAAATAAATGAGAAGACATACCGCCGTCAGTCTTCGTGGCCACAATATTTGAAGTATCGCTGACTTCGTAACGATTGATAGCAGTGACAAACATCTTATAATAAGTACCGATTTCCAGATTTCCCATATGAATACGAGATTATATCTGAGTCTGAGGTCGGCGTAACAAATGAAGTAATGGGTAGTTCTATCCATTTTGAGTCACCATCTCTTTGATAACTTATCGAATATCCAGTGATTGGCGACGACTGAGACTCACGAATATCTTTTAGATACCATCGCAATGATATTGTATTGAGAGTGGTATCAATTGTGCTCAACCTTTGAGCAGGTGGTAGATCCCGCCACGAGTATAAGCTAGCAATTCATGAGATTGGGGTCTACTGACTGCTGAGTTATACGTCTTTACTACAAGAGTATATTCGGTGCCTTAAGTTTCTAACAAAATGTTCGTAAATAACAGTTTTCGGGTTCTTTTGCCACTTGTGATGGCTTTGCTTCCACTGAAACGAATACAAAAGGAAAGTTGGGTCCCTGTGCTTTTCGATAACCCACATAAAAGTCTTTAATTACTCCATTGCAGTGCCTTATAGTGGGAAACCTCCACGCGACTCGAATAATAGTGGGACCTTCAGCTGTTATATCTAAAGGAGGAGCAGTCGGCTCTTCACCGGTAGTAAAAGTGATGGTATCGGCAGTTAAACTGCGCCCGATTTCGTTCTCAGATTTTATTTATTTAAAATCTATTAGTTGCATATAAGATGCCTGTTGCGCAACACTCTGCAAGAGGCAAAGAGTTTATTCTTTATTTAGGTTTCTTAGAGTTAAGATGGTTTATATCGAAGAGCTAACCCCTGCCTCTGCCTACTGGTGTGATGTAATTTTGGCACCTCGTTATTGTCCTCTTTGTTTTATCGCAACCGTCGAAAACTGGGGTTTATGGGGTAATGGGCACACGGTAAGTGGGGTTTTAATTAATTTAATAAAATTAAATTTATATTTTCAGGCCTGCGTGACCTGCACCAACAGTTGGGCCTCTTCTGTAATGAGGTCGGGTCGGTGGGACATCTGGCGCTGTCCTGAATGCCGCGACCCAATACAGGACCCGCCTATTTTGCCTTGTCGCCCATCGGGGCCACCGGCATTTGTTGTGGCAGTGCCAGCCTGGGGTTGATATAGTGGTCGAACCCTCTGACCGGATCATCCGGAGTGCCATCCGTGCCAACACTGCGATCCGTGCCAAGCTTTTGGCTGGCATTCCGGATCCAGCTCCACGCCAACGACGGGCTGGTGAGGCTAGTTTTCGTTTGGAGGCCATGCCAACACCACCGACGACACCGGCTGTGCCGTCTCCACCGCCACCTTCACCAGCTCTACACCTGGTTATACAAGAGGTGGTTGTCATCGAGGATGACACCAACGGCACAATCGATTTGGGGTCAGACGCCAGCTCCCCAATCAAAATTATATTTGAAAAATATAATTAATCATAAATATATAAATATCTCACATGTGTGACCACCTCACCTGCACCTCCACAAGAATGTGGCCCATTAGACCGCTCATACATCCACAAGAATGGCTTTAATCAAACAAGTTATTCTTCTCACCCATTTAATGTTTGAGAATAGGTTGAGGTCGTTTCGACCCGAATGCTTCTAATCACAATTTTTGTACTTTTTAAAAATTATTTAATAAATATTTATTTAAAAAATATATTTATTTATTTATAATATGAAATAATAGGGCGATCCAAAGCAGATCCAGACTCGTAACAATTTGTGTGCATTTTGTAATCAGTCGCCATCAAATCTGTATAACTGTTCCAAAAATTCTTCGTGTGATTACAATCGTCGGTACAAATCTCTGTGTGAAGTGAACGATCAGACCATATGTTTAGGGAATCGAGTCTTTTATAAGTACAAAAATTGTAATTTCGTTTCGGGATATAAGGGCCCGACAACTCAACTTCTTAGGTCTGACATTAAATTTAATTGATTTGTGGTAACATTTTGTTTTAATTTATTGAGATGTGTCTCATGTCTGACACTACTGAACAGCGTTTCACTCAAAGGGTTTCCGCATAACTGTTCCACAGTTTTAGCAAATTTTTGTGTGAAGTCTTCAAAACCAGAAGAAGTCCTGCAACTTATGGCACTCAAGTTATCATTTAAATGTTTGTTACAATAATTTTTTAAATAATCGTAATTTTGTTGCGAAAGTAAATCAATTTTGTTAAACAAATAAAACTTTTGCCGACATTTGGGTCTCCGATAATCAATACTTTGAAGCCATCTTTTATGAGTTCACTTTTATTCTTAGAATTGTCTAAATGCTTGAAAATTCTATTCATTAAATTATTTGTTTATTAAGATTAAGAAAAACTGAATCATCGATTAGTTCTCCATATTTGCCATTAACTTAATTATATCTTCTCTCCAGTTATCATAAAATTTAGTAACGGAACCACTGATTGCAGTCAAAGCTCTTCTCCGTTGAGAATCTGTTTGAGAGTTAATTAAATCATTGATGGCTTCGACTGCTATTAAATCCAATTTATTATTAATGAGCGCTCTTTTAGTGAATTCTCCGCTGAGAGCGGGTCTGAAGCCATCGATTCGACTCAAAGCTCTCAAAACTCCATTTATGACAGCATTTGAACCGTGAATATGAAGTTCACACATATCTTCTCCCGTATAACTCAATGGTTCCTTAAAAAAGATGACAATCGAAGAGTCGAGTAATTCGTTTTGTTTATTATCATACAATTGAGTAAAAAAGGCTTTCCTTGGATTAGAAATACATTTATTAATTGTTGACTTCTTTAGGATTAAATGTCTTAATGCTTCCAAAGCCTTCTGACCAGAGATGCGAATCACTGCGATAGCACTTCCCGTCGGCTTTATATTTGTTGACAACGAATATATAGTTGTATTAAATCTTTTAATTGAATTAAAGACATTTGTTTTGTTTAATGACATTATTTTCAAAATTGAATTTAAAATCATATTTGACTCAAATTTAATAAAAATCTTATTTTAATTTTCAAATCATATGAAGGGGTGGAGTCATCGTATGAATGGGTGGAGTCATTGGCTTTATTTATCTCTATGTTTATTGGATTATATATTTGGTTGGTTTTAATACTTTAGCGCTTCAAACAAAATCAAAATTAAACTCAACTTAAAAACTTAGCAAGTCTAGTCACTCATTTAAGGAAAACTCTAAAGGGGCCAAAATGACCATCATTAAACATTATTCCTGCAAATATTGGTGAAGAGGACTTTCTCAATCCTAAATCATGATTTCAACAGTGCCAATCTATTGAATAGATGTTTAATGTTCTTTTTGTTAAATAGTAAAACTAGATGGGTACTTTAGGCAAAAATACAAAATGTCTGAAACTCATTAGAAATTAATAATAATTTTTGTTATTTAGAGTTTAAATTCTATGTGGGCAATTCATTGTCAATTTTTATTTTAGTGTGGAAAAATATATAAATAATTAATAAATGTGGTCTACTTTGGGTCAATTCAAAAATAAAATAACTTTTTATTAAAAATTGATTTTAAATTATTTTCCAATAAATTCACTGTAAGTGACTTTTGGATATTATCTAAAATCTAAGTTTGTTTTTCTATGTCTAACTAAGTCTAACTATGTTTTTCTATGTTTTAAAATGATTAATAACCAGGCCCAGAACTTCGTGGCAAACTCGTGGCAAAAACTATATTAGGGGTATCAAAAAGTTTATAAATGTTAGAAATACAGTTTAACCTCTTTATAAGAAACCTCGTTATAAGAAATACCTCGATATAAGAAACTGTTGCTTAGGTACAAATCATATGCCTTCAATTATAAATTACCTCGATATAAGAAACTAGTTTTCAATCCCCGACCACTTTCTTATAAAGAGGTTAGACTGTAGTTTATTTCATTTCAATTGAAATCAAATTGGTATTGACATGCTCAAATATTTAACATTAATAACACATATATCTCTTATTTTAATATTTTAGCTAAATTTATAACTTTTTTTACTATTTTACTCCTAGTTTAGCCTGGTGAATGAGGTTGAACATGTAGAGTTTAAATATTGAATCTTTTTGAGAGTTGAACATGGTCAAATCTTAAGCACTATAATTGCTTTTTTAATTTCTCATTTTTAAAAAGATTTTCTAGTTATTTTAAATATCATTCAAGTATTATTTAATCGGCAAATAAGACCAGAGTATAGGAATATTTGTGTTACACTATCCAAATGAAAGTATCGTTGCATTTGTTCGACGCTTATGTTTAGAATATAAAGCAATGAAAAACATATGCATTACTCCTGAGTTCCTGAATGCGACGATACTTTCATTTTGATATTTAGAATATTTAAAATTAATATTATAATAATTATTAATTAATTTCAAAATCATTTTAAAAAGAATAAAATTCAGCAAAAAATCAGTTTCCTGTCAAAGATTATATGAAAAATTGATGACTTATCTGATGACAATCTTTACTGAATCAAAATTAAGTTAGTTTTTCAATCATTTAAATGTAAACTTAATTTAAAGTTAAGTTCATTTCAATAATGAGTTTTGAAAGATTGAGTTTTAGTCGATTTGACGTATATTTTAAATAATCAGCAAATTATGTAAAAGTATTAGTTGTGAACTAATATATAATTAACTGAAATATCATTTTCAGCAAATCTTTTGATTCATTTGTGATCAACGGATTTTGAAGGCATTTAAAGGCCATGAAGTTAATTGTTTTTACTTGTTTTGTCATCTTTTTCTCTTTTGTTAATTCCTTACCAGACTATGGGTTAGATTTAATATTTTATTTTCAATTCCAACCATTAATTTAAATTTATTTTATAGAAGAACAGCGGAGAAGGGATCATATGCTAGGATTAAAAGGGCATTGATTGGGTGGGGATCTGATTATGATTGTCCGGAAAAGAGCTTAGATATTCATTGTGTTCAGTGTATTAATTTGGAAGAAATTACTTCTGACGTAAAAAGAAGACTCTGTAATCGAAATACTGATGAAATCGGTTCGATATATAATTTTTAAAATAATTTATTCAAAAAATAAAAAAAATATTTTTGATTTAAAAGTGGCTGTCGTTAAATTGAGCGATGGATTGGACTGCGGTCGAATGACTTTTGACAAAATAATCAAGTTCAATATAGACGACCCTAAAAAAGAGTACCGTTTCTCAATTGCGAAACCCTGTAATGTCAGTGAATGTCTAAATACGAAAGTAGTACTTTTGACGCCTCAAAAAACCTATGATTATAGAACGGATGGATTTATATTTGACAGCAAAACATATTTGATTAGAGGCGAGAATGTCTTCAAAGATTGTAACCAAAAAGGTGTCCGTTCTGTACAATCAGATTCCGAATCGTTGACTGGAAGTAAATCATCGGAAGTATCAGAAACTACAACAACAACAGAGTCGTCGACCACTACCACTACTGTTAAAGGTTCTGAAGTTATAGTCAATGAAAACGAACTGAAGGAAAGAAGAAATGTGGGCCTATCTCCTAATGGTGGCACTCAGTCTGTAAGTAATGAATCAATTATTTTCAGCTTTCGATCAGTTATTGTCGATGTTTTGCACAGACAGACAAACGAGGCTCTCCGACACAAACATTGTATGGCAATCAACACATATATCATGTGCCTCAGTATAGATTCGAGTACCCGCACACCCAAAATGAATATAATAACCCGCAGTACAGTCCTTATAGCAGACCTCCCGGTTATTTGAATACCGGATATTTTATGGCACAATCTTTACAATATGGCGCCGGAAAGCCTCCCGCAGTTAATCCTAATTACTATTATGTCGCTAAATACAGACCATATAGAGGTCCACATTATATGCCCTCAAAATTGAATTCTAAACCCGTTAATTACCCTAAATATATATTCACTCGTAATTATACACAACAGAACTACGGCTCACAACAGTTGTCTTATGGATCACAACAATCAGTTCCATATCAACCGACACAATCATATTCTACTCCTCAACAGAGCTCTTACGGCACACAACAATCGTATTCAAATAATAACCAAACCTATCAACAGTCTGTGCCTTATCAGAGTCAACAACCAACTTACACTACACAAAATTATCTACCACAACCCACTTATGGTACAGCGCCTACCTATGGTCAAGTGTCTTCATATGGGTCACAACCGGTATATCAAAGTTCTTCCAATTATAGTACTCCGACTCAGAATTATTCCACTCCTAATCAATACAATCCAAGTTATGGCACTCAATCTTATAGTTCTCAACAAAGCTATGGCATAGATTCTAATTATAGTCAGCCCCCGACCTATTCAAACAGTCAAAGCTATCAACAGTCGTATACAACTCCGAGTTATACTCAATATAATGATTCATATAATCAACAAAACTATAACCAGCCATCAGTTCAGTCGACTTATGGATACCAATCAGTTCAGTCGGCCCCATCTTATGGGCACCAGCAGCCGTCACAAACCTATGCTCAACCCTCAGCACCTTCATATGGATCTCAACCTCCTGTCCAGTCCTACCAACAACCGGCCAAATCTTATGGATATCAACTGTCTTCTCCGTCATACGGATCTCAACCCTCGGTATCTTCATATGGAACCCAGTCTTATGAATCTCCGCCTTCTGTACAAACTTATCAACAGTCAGCCCCATCCTATGGATCTCAACTTCCTGTTCAGTCTTATCAACAATCACAAACCTATGCTCAACCCTCAGCACCTTCATACGGATCCCAGTCCTATGAGTCACCCGCTCCTGTCCAGTCTTACAAACAATCAGCCCCATCATATGGTTCTCAACCTTCTGTCCAGTCTTACCAACAGTCAGTCCCATCATATGGTTCTCAACCTTCTGTCCAGTCCTACCAACAGTCAGTCCCATCATATGGTTCTCAACCTTCTGTCCAGTCCTATCAACAGTCAGTCCCATCATATGGATATCAACAACCGGTCCAACCATCGTATGGAAATCCCTCTAATTATTCACAATCTTATGGCTCTTTAAACCATTCTACATATGAATCAAACCCACCATCTTATGGATCCCAACAATCGTATGGTTCACAACCTACACCTCAATCCTATGCCTATCAACAATCAGCTCCTTCTTATGGATCTCAACCCTCACCGCAATCATACGGATATCAGCAACCGGTCCAATCATATGGATATACTTCTCAGCCATCGTATGGAAATCCCTCTAATTATTCACAATCTTATGGCTCTTTAAACTATCAACAACCGGTTCAAACCTATTCTTCTCAACCCTCTTATGGCTCTCAGTCTTCCAATTACTCTTCAAACTATGGATCCCAGCCCTCCGCTCCTTCCTATGGTAATCAACAATCTTATGGATCGCAATCATATGAAACTCCGAATTACAGTCAATCTAATAGTTCTTATAATAAACAAACCTATTCTTCTCTGCCTTCTATTTATTCCCAACCTTCCTATGAATCTCCAGCTCCTGTCCAGTCTTACCAACAATCAGCTAATCCTTATGGATCCCAGTCCTATGGCTCACAACTCCCGGTTTCAAATTACAGTTCTCAGTCATATAGCAGTCCATCTAATTATTCACAATCTTATGGTTCTAATTATGAATCAAATCCATCCTCTTATGGATCTCTACCAAACTCTCCGTCCTATGGCTATCAGCAATCAGCCCTTTCTTATGGGCCCCAAACCTATGGCTATCAACAATCAACGCTATCTTATGGGTCCCAGTCCTATGGCTCACAACCTCCGGTTTCAAATTATGGTTCGCAGTCATACGGCAGTCCATCTAATTATTCACAATCTTATGGTTCTAATTATGAATCAAATCCATCCTCTTATGGATCTCAACCAAACTCTCCGTCCTATGGCTATCAACAATCAGCGCCTTCTTATGGATCTCAACCCTCTGCTCCTTCTGATGGCTATCACCAATCATATGGAGGATCGCCTGTTTATAATGCACAGCAATCGTATGGGAGCTATCAATCGAATAATGATTATAATAGACAGTCATATTCTAATTACAATCAAATACCCGAACAGTCATACGGTTACAGTCAACCCATTAATAATTATAATTCTTATAACCCTTACCCTCAGCAACAAACCTATTCTTCCGGTTATAATTCAAATTATAATGAATACAATCCTCCAAATTATAATTCTTATGCAGTCAATCCTCCCTCATATGGATATTCTCAACCAAAATATAGTGCACCACAACCTTATTCTGGTGCTTACAGTCAATCTAATGGTGATTATTACGCGTCTTCGAGTGATAATATCAACGCAACACAACCCAATCCTGAACTAAATCTGGTCTAAGTCTAAGTGATAAAGACATGATTTTAGAGTATTCTCCAACAAATTCAGTTGACATCAAAAATAGTTTGAAAAATAAATGTAATCTTTGATTAAATAATCTAAAATAGTGTTATTAATGAGCGTTATTAATGAAATTATATTAAATTCAATTAAAATCATTTAAAATAGATTTATATTATACTGAGAGAGCTTTCAATAGAAATTTAATTATCTTTTATGAAATTGACTTTAGATTAATATCTTCAATAGTATGGCTTACATTTTAGCAAAAAATACTGATTCAGTGCTGACCACAAAAGCAAAGTACAGAAATGAAAAGATTATATACAACTGCAATGAGTTGGTGGACAATAATTGGCAGCGCAATTGACCATGCACCACTCATCCATTGTTGATATCTGTTTCCATATCCCAATTGAATGACACTTATTTTCAATCATTGCTTTAATGGTGGATAAGGGGATCGGTAGGACAGTAGAAGTGATTGATTCAAATGTTGTATAAATGTTTGGTCGATAGTAATCATCGAATGAAAAATGTTTGGTTGACTCAAAGCTTTGATCGATATTTTCATCTAATTTTGTAGACAACTCTGTGGTTAAAATCTGATCGTTATTCACATCATTAATCTGATCGTTAGTATTCCATTTTTGGTCTACAATCTTGATGTCAGCACACCCTCTAAATGTCTCTTGAGGTCCGCACCCGACAGCACTCGACCCATTATTACATTTTCCCCAATTGTTAGCTGAAGTATAAGTCCATTGAAATACACATCGATTACAAGTCAGACCTTTCGGTAATTTTAGTTCAATTGTAAACATTTCAGCCTTTTTTGAGGGCACTATATATTTATCGGATGAGTCAGAATTGAGAACTTCTAATTGAAATCTATCCAAACATTTTTGTGTCACTTCTTTATTATCATTAGTGGTCGGACACAATTTAAAAACAAAAAACCCGTTGTGATTAGCTGTTAACTCAACCTTCGCTTTTATAATTTCTTCTTCTTTATAGGTTCGGGTAATAAATAGTTTTTTAGTATATTTTCCATTCGGTAACTCATTATCTTTTCTACCATTGAAAGGATCGCCACAAATACCACACTTTCCTTTGTTGACTTTCCATTGAGTCTTTAAGATATGAAAAGTATTCATATAATCGACAAAATTATAAAATATTTTCGATTAAATAAAGATATCTTAAAATTCGTCAGAAATTAATGAATAAATAATTTCTTTTTTTTAAATCTCTTAACAGTTAAACATATTTTGAATATACTTTTGATTTCTCAAAAATAATACTCACATTAAAACCTCCACAAAAAAGTTCGTTATCGTTATAATTAGGTTCGGTTTTGAAGCCAAATCTCCAGGCACTTGATCTGGAGGGTGGATCCACAAGCCTTCCATGTCCACATATTTGGTTGACATTAAATAAAATTAATGTATTCAATAAAATTGTGATTTTAATAGTTTTGTCAATCATTTTGTTTGAGACAAATATAATCTTGCAATCGATACACTATTTTTGAAAAAAAAACAAATTTAATAATTAGTGAAACTTTTTTATCCGTTTTTCTATAAACCGCTTTATTATAGTAAACATAAATAATATATTTTTATTGAATTATATCGATAGAAATGGGTTCAATAAATTATAATCAAAATATTTCAGATAATTCTAATGAGAATTTACTCAAAACATTGACTTTATTTTAGAAATAAATGATTTCATTATTTATGAATCTACAGGATCTGTAGGATACGATTTCAACAATTCTTATCTATTGTTAGAAATACACTGAAATGCCACTATAATGAACACCCTGTATAATGAACTTTCCCTTATAATGAACAAGATTTCAAATACACTTCAATAGAGATTAATATTAAAAACAGTCCCTTATAATGAACATTCCTCTGTAATGAACA
>JAQGBR010000095.1:0-19632 GCA_034698525.1 Achipteria nitens | reverse complement strand
TTTTTCGGGCAAGTGAATTTCGGGCATGTGATTTTCGGGCAAATGATTTTCGGGCAAGTAAATTTCGGGCAAGTGATTTTCGGGCAAGTGATCGTCTTCGGTTATTTATAGCTCTTTACGCATCGATTGAGTCCTTATATCTAAGAGACAGTCAATTCTTATCAATATTTTTCAAAATATTGTACAAAATTATAACATTTCATACATTATATTCAGTTGTACTCAACATTTGTATTATTCGATTGGAAATCACTCGAAATTATCTTTGAAATACATTTTTGTTAAAAAAGAAAGATTATCATAGAATGTGTCATGCTCAATCTTAAATACATTAAGAGAAAAGATTTCAATCCATTTAAAAGACAATTGAATTTATTTCAGGAATTAAGGAATCAGTCCTTCCAATTGACTGGAGACACAATTTGAGTATTTCAGTCAAAGATAAGTAACCCTATCTCTCAAATGACAGCTTTTATTCGCTTCATTTTTCAAGGATTTAAATTTTAAATTCAAATCAAGTTTAATATAATCTAAAAGTTTAGAAAATTTTTTAATAAAATGTTTAGGAAATCAATCAAAGGGTCTAAACGTGTCATTTGTAACACTTCAGGAATTTTCAATAAAATTCTATTAAAACAAAACTAATGAATGTTTTAATTAATATTTTAATGCAATTTCATAACTGAATTAATTCAAACAATTTTTGCTCAAAAACTCTAAATTTTTAATAATTTCACTCTAAAAGTGTCTCAAATAAATCCATTAATAATTTCAGTCTTTTTATCGCATTTTCCAATTAAATGTGAAATCTTTCCAAAATAAATACAGTGAATACCATTTATAAGGAGTCTGTGTGTGCGGTCAAACCAACTCGTTATAAGTGGTTACTTAGAAAATCATATAATTTTCAAATTTCATAGACTTTTTTGAGAAGTGGTCAGTAATAACTAATTACTAATAAGAGTTTTGTCTACATTTCTATTTCTTATCAAATCTATTGAGAATATGGCCAGGTTTATCTTACCTCACCGTTTTTATAATCTTATTTTATGTAAAATTTTATCCTGAAACCGAAAATCAAATTTAAAAAAGATCTGGAACACTTTTGAGTTATTCGATTTTAAACTTTTGTTAGAAATAATTTTTTGGTTCAATTTTTAAATATTAATTTTCTGATTATATCTGAATATCGAATCATATTTTTATCCGAACGAAAACATTGCAAGATATTAGCCTTGAATGTAATGTTAGGTTTGTTTGACTCAAACATTTAGTTCTTTAATAATTTTAAATTTAGAATTTCAATGAAAATCAAAGTAATGTTATTTTTATGTCACGTCTTTAATGAATGACTCATTTTTTGGTCTAAACTTTATTCAAAAGTCGAGACCTTAAGTCAAAGTCACGTGAAATCAGTTTTGAATAAAAAGTGACGAAAATTAAGAGAATTTATAATTGATTTCAAAATTTAAATACAATTTAAGTATTAATTGAATTAAAAATGGATTTAATTGACTTCACTCTAAATAATAACAATATCTTTGGATATTCAAAATTGGGAACAAATGGCGAATCGACGATAAGTGGCGAAACTGAGAGCCAGCCATCGGTCAGACCGAAGATTAGACCCCAAAACAAAGCAAACGATGGCTTCTCTGTTAGCTCTGGAGGGGAACCCTCTGTTAGACCTAAAATCAAATCACACATCAATTACTTCAGTCCTTTGATCGAAGGCTCGGAAATGGAAGTCGAAGAATGTGTGAGATCTCCACAAATGAATAACAGTCGACAAAGAAATGAAGAGTCGGACACACCCTTCAGACCCCCCAAAACCGATCACAAACTTAGAATCGTTCGGAAGAAACGATTGTCTCTTAAATCTTTAGAAACTATAATTGGAGACATAAATGGCAACCATTTCGTCAAAAGCGAAGATAATATGAATTTAAGAAACTCTTCGTTTGAGACGACAACTGAAGAAAAAATGGTTTCAGAAAATGAGAGCAAATGTTGTAATGAAAAGGAGTGCCAAATGAGTCCATTGGATAGCATTCAACCGTTTCGTGAATTACGGCGTCCGCGGAAACCAGACATTCGGGTAAACAGTCAGCAAAAAGTGGTCACTTTAAGACGTCCTAAAAGGTCTGTCCACTACTATTTGGAGCCATTCTTTTAAATATTGATTTGATTTTTGCTTTCATTTTATCGATAATTCATTTAAAGCTTAATATTAACACAAAATACTCAATAGTTTTGATTAAATTTTATTCTGAATTTATTTTAACTAAAATCTGATTTAATGTATATTTTTATGTATTCTTTAAAATAAATGTTTTTTGGAATCGAAATAAAATAGCGTTTAGTTATGTATAAGAATAGAATGAGTGTCTAATGATGTCCACAAACATTGAGTTAATTTAAACAAATGGATCGATATTTGATGAAAAGAAAGACAGAAAACGAGCCAACGGTTAGCTAAGAGTCCAATAAGTAGTGGTTTAATGAACCGATTAAGGGTTCGTCCAAACGATCCAATAAATTGAGTCTCAAGTCTTTGCATGTCTTGTGATTCACAAACAAATGGATTTGTCTTAAATTAATCTTATATTTAGTAAATGCAGTGACGCTTCAAATCTTGATTGGATCTACTCTTCAGATTAAATGAAACACTATTTTTACAATTTTTTCTTATTTCAAATTAAAAGCGATTCAATTAAGAGAGGACTCAATCGTGAAAATCGTAATTTAAGCGCAGATGTCTTCAGTTCTCTAGACTTCAATCATTAGATACTCTTTTTTGTAGTGAAAACATTTATTGATATTAGGTTTCCATTAAAACAAGAGATCGATCGCTAAAACTAAACTTTATTTAAACAAATTCTCTTCACTTAATTCAACGTTAAATAAATTGGAAAAATATAAATAGTTTTCACAAATGAAGTGAAAAAATAAAATCTAAATAAGAAATGCAATTATTAGACAATTATTAGTCAATCGCTAAAAGGATTGTTAAGATTAAGAACAGAAATCAATTAAAATCTGAATAATTATCCATTGGTTTAGACATAGATTTGCCAAAACATTAATTGTTATTTAAAGTGAAATATCAATAAATCAATTGAATGGCAATAAATCATTTCATTCATTCGGGACTATTAGTGGTGGCGGCGTTGGCCAGTGAAGCATTTAGCGCAGCCCGCGCCGCCTCTATCTTCTTTTCGGCCGCATTGGCCGCTGCTGTCGATCGACTGAAGTCGGCCACAATCAAGAAGTAAGAGGCGACGGCTGCTATCGTCTAATAGCAGACAATAAATCAAATAAATTACTTCATTTCAATGACAATACTATTCCTTACATTAGAAATACTGGCGTTCGTTATGACAAAGAGGTCGAGACACGAATACCCAATAGTTGGTCCGCGAACCCGATGTAAGAATGTCGACATCTGACAGGAAATCATTTTTCTTTCTTAAGAAAAAACTCAAATAAATTGGAATTATTTTAAATTACATTCACTTCCAGATCGATAGGCAGTTGAAGGAGAGATAGTGTGTGTAGTGCTGTATAAGGACTGTGAGCCTAAATACAAAAGTTTTTTTTGAAAATCTCGAAAAATTAAAATAAATGAAATACTTCTGCGGACACATCGGCTGCAGAAAGAGATACAAATCCAAGAAATAGGAGAGTGTGAAGGAATACCGTCCACGTGACGATTGCCAAGAGATCATCAAATTCTGCAAAGAATAGGTTATAGAGTGCATAACAATTGCAAGGGATGTGACACATGTAGTTGAAAAATATAAACGATTGCCAAAAGTTATTCGATTCGTCTACCAGTTCACAGATCTCGTTGTGCTCGTAGTAAAGAGTCGACAGCGCATTGTTTTTGCTGCCGATCGGTCCGGGATCTGATTCGGCTAATGCTTCGATGTCTTTGCAGACCTGTTTGAATCGATTGCTTAGTATAAGACATATCAGATTGAAGTAAGTCATTGTAAACATATTGATTCCCGACATATAGAACACCCATAGAGTCTGAATTCCAATCCATGGAACAAACAGTTGGAATGAAGTCATGTCCATATTCTCCCAGGCAGTCATCACATATAGAGCGCCGACCAGACCTGTTGACGCCAACACTATTATGTTATTGATTATAATTGTGACTCTGGTTCTTTTCTCGTGAGAATGAGTGTCATATTTGGAGGTCCGGGCGTTATTGCTCTGTAACTGCTTTACAGAAACAAAAGGGACCAGCCACGCCAACTGTCCAATTGCAGGGAAAGACAAGGGATGAACAAATAAAGAAGATATTGTCATATTTATTAACTTTATTTATGATAACTGTCTCAGAATAAAGCCATACTTCCTGTTCATTCCTCACGAATATGGTTGCAGTGATAGCGCTCTGAAGAGCGTAATAAAAGGTTGGCATCAAATAATACATCCGATAATCGTTCCAAAAGCCAGAGATGTCGCCTAACATTAACTGTATCTCACGATCGCCGATAAACATCAAAACAAATGATCTGATGGCGAAGAACCATAAAATGGCACAAATCAGTTGGCAATAAAGCCTTTTAAGGTTCGCTGAAGTCCTGTCCTGTTTTATTGGGCCATATCTCTGGCCAAAGTCCAGTCCTGTCGATATAAGACTACAAAAGAGGTATTTATGACAAACATTTACATAATTGAAATTCTGTGGACATTCGTCGGGGGATTAATACCCGAATATTTTGAAGTAGAAATCGTATGAAACTTTTGGTCCATTTTCATAACTAACAGTATTAGCTGCCGGAGCGTTGAAACCTGTCTTTCGGTTCTCCATTTGGTGTACAGATTTAGATACAACTTTCAAATAACAAAACAATGAATACGACGTAAAAGTTTTCTCTCAGAATATTTCAAAATGCGATCAAAGAATAGGTACTGTTTTTATGTTAAAAATAAGATAAATATTGAATTTTTAGTGGATTTCGTGCCAAACCTAATGATAAAACTTAAGAAAAATAGCTTTAATTTACGTCTAATATATGCGCACAAAACTAATGATCTTTAGTTTTGAGTCAAAAACTTATTTTCAAATAAAAATTTATCGATTATTTCAGAAATATTTAGAAAAATTTGTTTAAATAAAACTTATATTTTTTCTGAATATTTTTAAATTTAAGTTTTTAATTACATTTTTCAGGAATGAAAAATGGAATTCATAGATTTGCTCTCCCAAAAAATGGCCCCCCACCCCAGTTCTTTACTATCAACGTAAATTCATATATTCTTTATTAGCAATGGGAATCACTATATCCTTTATTATCAACGGGGAACTTGGCCAGATCTATTACCCGAACTTGGCCAATATAATTCCCGAACTTGGCCAGAACTAATACCCGAACTTGGCCAGATCTATTGCCCGATCTTGGCCAGATCTATTCTCCGAACTTGGCCAGAACTATTCCCCGATCTTGGCCAGATCTATTCTCCGAACTTGGCCAGACTTATTCCCCGATCTTGGCCAGATCTATTCTCCGAACTTGGCCAGAACTATTACCCGAACCTGGCCAGATCTATTCCCCGATCTTGGCCAGAACTAATTCCCGAATCATTGTTGAAAATTTCCAAAATCATTCTTCAAAAATGTAATTTTTATTGTTTTGTTTCAAAACCTTGATCATCTTGTTTTACATTAATTCACTTTATTTGCATCACTAGAGTTCAGTTCATATTACTATTAAAATTGATTTTTTTAAAATTTAGTTCAATTAAATATTAATTGCATTTCAAACTTAAAATTCTTAACAGAATTTAGTTTTACTCAATAATTTTCTTTGAATTTTTGAAATCAATAAAATATAATATAAATTCTGTTTTATTTTATTTGAATATAAAATTTCGATAATATTGTGAATAATATTTCAATTCTTTAGAAAAAGAAAATCAGTAAAAGAGTTCAACGAATTGACGCTTGAATTTTGAGACCTGAAATCTATTGTTTCTGATCCCAAGAGATTCCTAACGACCCTTTAAGACATCCAAGAATTCTGTATATCAAAAGAATCCGGAGAATAATTTAAAATACTGTAAACAAAATCGATTGAATTCATTAATTCATGTCTTTTAGCAATAATTTATTGTCAGTCACTATAAAAATTGGTACAAAAATTCACTTCTGATATGTATTTCGTGTGAATTTGTCATTAATTAGGAATTGAAGGTTAGATCTTAAGAAGTCTGATGTTTTAATACTATAAAGTCATAGCACTTACACAGTCTGTAAGAGTACACCCCCTCTCACTTCAATACTGTTAGAGAATCGACTTTTATTTTGGGTTGAAATAACATATCCATTGAATTTGATTTAAGAGGCAATGGTTTCACTTACAGAGTAATGCTTATAATGAAACTCAAGACAAAAGTTTTTATTTTTGATTGATTTTCGTGTTTGCATTAACACAGAATAAAATAAATTTTTGAATAAAAATTAAGAAAATGTGTTTCAATTGAATTATAAGTAGTTATGTATTGAATGCAAACATTTTGCAGATTTATTGTCAACACTTAACGGAATGACTGATACTTTTCATACAATCTTTAATCAATTGTTTCGATTTTGTTTAGATTTTCCCCACTATTCTCAAAACGACTTCTCTTTTTTGGTTCTAATTTGCAGACAAAACACCAGAAGTTTCACATTTAGAATAACTGCCAAAAAAAGTATAAAAGGTATTGAAGTTTAGGTCTTTATATCACTTAAGAAAAACTAAGCGAACAAAAGACCCGAAAATATATGTGATGTTAAGTTGACAAAGATTTGAATTAGAGAAATGCCATTTCTTTTAAACTAATAGATTGAATGAAATAAAAAATTGGTTCACTTTATTAAACTGAATATTAAAGAGAAGAGCATTGAATTCAGCGAAACATTGCATTCAAAAATATTTTATTTCGTTTCAATCGATTAATAAGATTGCTATCAATCAATATAAGGATGAAAACCAAATTTAGACTCATATCTGAGCTCCGATTTTAGAAAAAGGAGTGAAATGTTTGAGACTTAAAAATCAGTAGAGTTTAGAACTAAGGTTTTATCGGCACTGGATTTGACTGAAAAACAATTTATATGAACCGAAATCTTTGGTCCATAAAAACAGTTAAATAAAGGAATAAAATGCAGACAAAAGCAGAGTTTTATTCAAAATGACATCAAATTAATTATGGGATATATTTCCTACTAATCAAACATTTAGTGCTCATATATTTTAGACTTAAAATTCAGTTTAAATATTAATTTAATTTTACGCACAGATAATAGATTACAATAGAATTGAATAGAAATTCTTCAATGTTTTAAATAATAGTATTTTTCACTATTTTTTTAATTTATCTAAAATTAAATGTTTTGTATTTTAAGAAAATGTATAATAATTGTAAAAACTTTAAACTATTTACAAATATTTCAAATGGTTTAGAATATGCATTGAAATATGCAAGCTTATTTCAATTTTTAATTAAAAAGAACAAAGTTCTTTAAAAGAGCAAAAAACCAAGAATATTTGAAATTCAAATTAAAATATTTCTATAAATTCATTAATAAAATACAAAAATATTATTCATTTCTTCGGATTTCAAATGAAAAATCAATACTATGTTTGAGAAGAAGTGTTCAGAATATTCATCAAAATTCGTGTAATATTTGGTGTAATCTTTTGGATAACAAAACAAACATTTTATCTGATTTTGACGTAATTTATGGATAAATATTGACATCGATTTGAATCCAATAAATAAAGTCTCAAATATTTTGGTCTAAAAATATAAACAAAACAAAAGAGTTTTCTTTGAAATTGTTTTGTCTTTAATTGAAATAAGGATTAAATCAGTGATCAGTTGTGATGTCGTTTCCGATTAGTCACAAAACAGTTGTAATATTAGATGAAAGCAATTACTTCTTAGAGACCAGTTGTGACCAAACGTTTGAATTCGATGTAATAAACAAAAGCCGTCAGCCGACGGGTATTATCCCTTTGTGTCCCATAAGTAAGTCTTTGTGGACCTGTTCTGTAGAAGCGATTGCAGAATATTGTCGTATAGTTTGGGATATCTTTCCCGACGGCGAAAGACTCATACGTTTTGTCGTTTGTGGCACCGATTCGGCCAATGATGTCAACGACTGGAACAGTGAAGTCCAGAATCTTCAGAATTGTATGGAATGGTTAGCAAAATGTGGTTCAATCGCACACTTGAAGTCAAAACAGTATAAGAGTTCAGAAAAGAGTCAAATAATAAATGGTTTTCATAAAGCAATTGAAGCGCTTTCAGAGACAACACAACTTCAGAACCGTTTAAAAGACAATTCAAACGAAGTCTCAAATAAGGGAAGAATTGTTTGTATTTCTTCTTTCCGTAACGACTCTCACATCAAATCATTGGAAGAATCGGTAAAACAATTGATTGTCGAAAGAAACGAATTAATCGCAAAACAGAAACAAATCGACAAAAATTGTGTTTTAATTGCAATCAGTTTTTGTGAATTAGTTTTTATTAATACGTTTCCGATTGAAGACCAGACCATCACTTCTAAGATATTAGAGATACCGAGACATGCGTTGAGTCCTTCGATCTATTCTGAAGTCCATTCGGTAAAATCGGGCCGTTTTTTGGCGGCAAAACTCTCATATTTAGTGTTAAATCATTTCGATTTGGCGTCGACTACAGTGACGGGTATTCCTATGAAAGAGGAACAGAACGCCAGCTCTTCAGCCAATTATGACGTAGAGATCGTTCACTCGTCGTTAGCCCACACCGACTCTTTCAAAACCGGTTCTATGAATTGCGAAGGAGTTTGTGTCAAACAATTGAGGGAAGGCTTCTCTTATGACACTATTAGTCTTAAGTGGTGTACCCCTCGAACCAATGCAGTAGAACTACACTATTGCACGACTGCTCATCGATTCACTTCAGTAGATGTGAACAGTCGTCCCTCCAGTTGTTTGACTAATTTTCTATTGAGTGGACGGACTGTTATGTTAGAAATGCCTCGACTAAAAGGTTCTAAATATATGTCTCATATGCTGTCCAGTCATTGCAACGAACTATATATTCATACGTTAGGCACCGGTCGCTCGATTTTAGAAGAGCCGCCGTCCATAAGTGAGGGCAGTGGCGGTCGAGTCACTGATTACCGGATCAATGATTTCGGAGAAATGATGAAAAAGAATCGTTTGGTTTCGTGCCGTCACTTACAGACCGCTAACAAAGAGTTGTTGTTTCCCATCGAAAAAGCAAAACAATCGTTGGCTAAACAAACCATTTATTGGCCGCCAGTTATCGGACACACCATTCTATACAACATTCAAATACAAATACAAACTTTTTTGAATTTAGTTCCAAAGGAATACTTAACAGAAGAAGAGGTTCTCGAATGTAAAAAATCGATCTATCATTTGGTGGGAATGGAGAGCAAAGGTACTACTCTTCCCGTTCCTACCATTGGTTGCAAAGGAAAGGGACCCAAAAGAGAAGAATTATATCGAATGCTTTGGAATGAAATCGAATATTTCGTTCGCTCTTATTGTGTGACTCCGGAACACAAATCTATTCTCAATTGTCTTCTCGAATGTCGTTCAAAACCAGACCAACACTCGACCAGTGCTACACTCAGAACGCCAACTACTGATGGAACTGAAGAATCGCCTAAAAGACAAACAAATGGCAATAAAAGCTCAGAGAACTCGTGGGCGTGGAAAGAGCTCAACGATTGGGCCCGTAATGAACTCAACCAAATCAGTGACACTCAAAATGGAAGCAAAACTCCAGAACCGGAGACTAAAAAATTTAAAGTCACTCCTTTTGAAGCCTCGACTGGAACTCAGTCTTTGCTCAGCATTTGGACAAATAAATTGAATGAAGAAAATTCTAAAAAGAGACTCGAATTTGTTGGCCGAACCACTGCTGACGGAAATATCGCCAAACTTTATATCAATTTAAATGAAAAACACGAAAAGGAATGATTGAAACAATTATTTAATTTTGATTTTATTTAATTCAATATAAAATATAATGTTTTTAATTAAAAAGATTTCATAATTTTCTAATAATTTATTTTAAATTATTTGTTAAATATTTTCTATTTTAATAAATTTGTGTCGAATTTAAATATATTTGAAAACATTTGTCACAACATTTCGGAGTTATTTAAATCATTTAAAATGTAAATCAAATAATTATTTGTTTAAACTCCTTATCAATAAAAAGATTTACTTTTTAACTGCATTTTATTTTAATAATTATATAAATGACCAATAAATGAGCATGATCATGTCGCTCATATCATCTGGCACCATGATCGGTGACCATATGATGACCATGCTCATATTCTCATATTCTCTTTTCGTTACGCAATACAAACATTTTGTATAAATTTAAAAATTATTTTTTCGGAACCTTTAATAAAGTTTTGTGAAAAATGTCGACAAAATCCGATTTCAATATCGAATGATTAGATTCGAGTGTTTTTTGTATTGATTTTTCGAGTTTTAGTCGATTCCATAATTTATTGGTTTTCAAAATTTTCAGAATTAATTGAATTTTCTGAGCACTCAATTGTCTGTTTTGCAGAAATAATTGGTTGCATTCATCAGTTAAAGGCCTCACCTCTCGTGTCATCAAAGACTGGTTTCTAAGTCAGACCTCAATTACATACCTTTTGTAGAATTGTTAAAATGTTCTGTTAATATACACACGTCTTAATTGAAGCGGAGTTTAGAGTTAGGACGGGAGGGGAGGACTCGATAACGAAAAGAAACTTAAATTGAACTCAAAATTTGTTGATATATTAGAACACGAATTGAGTGTAAAATACTTACCATTAAAAAGAAATATAAAATAAAAATTGCTTTAAAATAAGACATTAATTCATTTAATATAATATTTAAATTCATTTATTATTTTACAATTAAAACACAAATAGTTTTTTAGTGATTTGTAAGAAAAGTCTGTACACTATTTGGCAGGAAATTAATGTAATAATTTGTTTGGAAATCTGTTTTTTGTTGTTTTGCTTTTAAACATAATTATTATTACAATTTATTATTAAGTATTTGTTTTTATCAATAAATAAAAGATTTGTTTATTTCAATAATTATTTAATCATTTTATGAACTAAAACACGATTCGATGAGAACTAGACTTAAAGGGAATAAAAAGTTATTAATTTATTTAAATTTTATGTAAATCACAGTTAAGGAGAGATAAATAGATATTTCGATTCGGCTTTTGGTGATTGTTTGGCATCTCTTTTGCTATTTTCCGATTGATTGCATAAATGCTATCGAAGTCCGGATCAGTTAATCGACAAAAATTTTAATTTAAATGAATGGTTAATATTTGTTGTCGTTATTCCTTCCGTTAATTCATATTATTATTTATTTTCCATTAGTTTTAAGAATGAATAGTGAAGTGATGGCACTCTTTTCAATGATTTAATGATAAGTTTGAAAACTTTGCTCTCGATTTGCAAATTCGAGACGTTTTCCAAACGATCCAAACATTGATTTCACATTAAAATTGTTTTTAAAAGTATTTGATATAATCGAGTAAAACATCTGATGAGGATTTGTATCAATATTTTACACAATATATTCACAAATAATAACACATTTCTATAATAATTTCGGTTTCGGTCCACAAATTGGATTCACATTTAAATGAATACATTAATATGTATTGCCTTTCGCTAAAAACAGTCAATATTTAGCTATTCTTTGGTTATTATTATACAAAAGCACAGTCTCTTTGAGTCTATTGAGGGTTAAGTCTTAAAACGTTACACATTTCGTAATATCACAGCTTTTTTCAAATAAACAATTAATTCATCCAAAAATGAGTGAAAATATCGAGAACTGATGTATTAGTTATGACCAGATTTGAGCACAAATTCAGGATAAATAGACTGTCATTTGTTGGCTACCAGTGCTCACGAGACTGGACTCGAATTCGACACTTCGTTTGGATGACTCGATTGTTGGCATTTCTTTGGAGAAAAAGACATTTTAAATAAATTAATTGAAATTTAGAGGAATGGGTGCAGACATACAGCTTGTTTGACCTGCCAGGCCTTCATCGCCTGTTTGTATTTCTCGAATTCATGGCACCAGTCAGAGTAGACTTTCCTATACTCGGCTTCTGTAGGAGTATTACACGTTTCTGTTTTGAATCAAACAATTTGTTAATTATTTAAATCAAATCAATAGAAGTGTTAATCAAATAACTGTTTGTATCACTACTTACTGGCGTCGACTGTTATGGTGTAAGAGTATAGAGTATTAGTCCCTAATTTACAGTCGTATCGACCGTTTTCGCGATCACTTATGCCAAGAATGACGAGTCCGTGATCTGATGTGTGCACAAACTTATCCCTTCGCGGGAATACCTCATAACCACTGGAACGTTCACTTCTATAATACAACCATTTAATTGGTCCCTCAGTTGTGACAATACTTTCAATGTCTGGTATATGGATCGGACAGGGAAGGTGTATACTTTGTCCCCAATTAGCTTTGATTTGCTTTTGTTTAATACTGTTGTCACATATGCCGGGAGTTATGTTTGTTATGTCTTGTATTAGGCTTTACATCAAAACATTTGAATTTATTCTCAAATATAAATTTCAAACAAAAGAGAGGACTCACCCTATCATATATGGTTTGCATTCTGAGTGATCCCTTTCCCACCCACAATATGGGTCTTGAATACAACGAACACAGTTCTCATGTCTGGCTCTACACATAAGGAGATCAAACTGTCGGACCACAGAATCTGATGAGACATAAAGTGATTTGTGTTTTCCTGATATTTCCATAGCTCTGACCGGTTCGGGAACCGTTGCCTCAAAAACGTCGACCAGATTAGAGTGAACTTCTTTAGAGCGGTCGTACCACTCAACCACTTTGTAGACCATTCCTGTGTTGGTTCCGGCAAAATATACATTATATTTAATGCCATCCACTTCTAGTCTATCGACGACTATTCGCGTAAATATGAGGTCCCTTTTGAAAAAGACAGGCTTTCCATTGTCATGAGCTACGGCTGAATCCATCAACGGATGGCCGCGAATGAAATTGAGCACAGAGTCGGGCAGCACTTGTGTGTCATTAACACAGGTACCGGGACGCGGCTCTGGAACTTTGCTGGTGAGCACTGGTAGCCAAGCACTCGAAGAAGTTGACTGCTCTTTGAATTTACCCGCAAAGACCTCTTCAATTTTGGTCAAATCAAATGTACAAATGGCTGAACCGATCAAACCATTCATTGAAGTGGAAAAGACTGCATAGAATTTTTTGTTGTCCTCCGAGTGTTTATAAATGCTTTCTATTTATTAATAGTTTTATTTTTGATTAAAAACTAAAATTTGAAAAATAGTTACAATTAATTGCTTACGAATTTCATTGAAATAAAAAGGGAACTCTCCGGGAATCGAACAGTTGAGTCGTGCCTTCAAAAAAGAGGCCCAATTCTTGTTGAGTATATTTTTACCGCCGGTATCGCGCTATCAGTCAAATCATATTTTAAATTAGTTTTCAGATAAAAAAATATTTTTTTTTCAAATGAAAAATGAATATAATTTCAATCAATTGATTGAAGACATACTTTGCAAACTCTGGCGACTCTCGAGTAGATGTTTTTCCCGCAATTTATATACTCGACAGCACTTTCCCTGAAGAAAAAGTAAACGTATTCTCCGATATCGAAGGAACCGACAAAATTGGGTTCTTTTGTGAGAAAGTGAGAGAAAAATTAATAGTAATTAATAATAGAGTCAAATATTTGTCATTTGTAGTGAACTGACTGTCCAGCCATTTAGAGTCATATTTGACTGTCCTCTTGAATGGTTGCACTTTTTGGCCAGTCGTCAAATTATATAAATCTGTCCTAAAAATAACTGTATCTGCTTTTGTAAACTCTGCAACAGATCCACTGTAAAGGCCGGGCAGACCGTCAGGATTTCCATGTTCTGTAAAATGTCAAATAAATACATTTAATAGAATTTCTTTCAAAAGAATATTTTCAACAGAGGGCTGACATCTAATATATCTACTGACAGATATATATTCGTTGACTTTCTTTGTATTAAATGATAAATTTGACGAAATCTGTTCGCAAATAAGTTAACATAACTTAGACTTAATTCAGGATTTTATTCCATTTATTTATCACTTCTAATGAATTCTATCTATAAATTGATTGAATCGAATGAATGATAAAAAATCAAATTTATTCTAAAGAATTGAACGAATTTATGGCAAAAACTTATTCACAATAATAGCCTCAAAAAGATATGGTTAACAAAGTATTGTAAAGAAAAAAAGTACACCGAATAAGCAATACATTAGTATTCGATGTGTTTCTAGCCTTTTATCGACTTTCCTAATGATTGTACGAAAACGAGTTGAGAAACGAGAATAAACTACAGATAGAGTCCATCTGTACTTCGATTATATAAAAACTATCGCATTCTTAGACAAACATAGGGTTTCTCTACTAAAACGAGTCAGAGCTGTGAGCTATACTTTTGTATCTTGCAATTTACACTTCATTCTAAAATCGAAGAAAAAACATTTTTCAAGAATTTGATGCCTTTCTGTTTGATTTCTGCTTTTCTTATGTTTATTCCTTACTTATAGAGCTTTGAACCTATTCTTAAGCTAAGACCACAACTGGTCATCAGTGATATCACGAATAGTATCGCAAAATAAGAAGTAATATTCATGAGTTGTGAATATTTTATACGAACAGTCAAAAGAGTTCTGAGTTCTGTTTCTTTTCCATTGATAAGAATTGATAACATATTATTAATTGTGGTCTTCCTATTCGTTTCAGAGTTATTTTATTTTTGTTTAGTTACTGATTGAATGTATATATAATACTAAAACTAAATGTTTTTAAAAGTTGTTAAAACAGTTTTTATGCATTTCAAGAATCGATGGGTAAATATTTGCTGACATTTACTTAAATTTGATGGCGTTTTAGGCAATCAAATAGTTTTAGAGGAGAGAGAAAAAAGTTTAAGACATTTATTTAAATCTATTTATTAACTTAAAAGCTTAAAAAACTGTGAAATTGTAGAGAAAGAAAGTGAACCAAAAGAAAGATCTCAACATTTTTTCAACATTTGAGTCCATTTATTCTGAGTTTGAATTTTTTCGTTGAGAGCCCGTGACTTAAGTATATGTTTGTGAGCTTTACTGAGAATCAAATAAGGTTTTCGGGTAGTGTTAATGGGCACTGGCAGTGATACTAACCGACCCACGTTGCAGTTGCGTTGTCGTCCGGATCGAACGGACATTTAGCTATACCGGTGCCGATTCCAGGAAACGACTCGTGAGGCGATAATAGGGATAAATTTGCCTAAAAATAAATTTATATTCAAATAAATGTAAGAAAAAAATAATATAACAAATGATTTGCAAAATAAGTCAATAAATTATAGAATAAAAGTTGTCTTTAGTTTATCTCAAATTATTAATGAATCGCAAAATATTCTAATTTATCACTGAATATATTCTTGATATCGATTGTGTTTAATGCAAAAAGATATGAGCATAACATTAATACTTACATTAATAACCCAGTCTTTTGGGTTGTGAGCATTAGTACCACAAATATATAACTTATTGCTATCACTTCCTATGGGTTGAATCACTCGAATATGATTTCTGCAGTCGTAAAGCTATTTTCGATAACAATAGGAAAGGTATTCAAAACATTAAATCATTTTTTTGTGACAATCAATAAATTCAATGGAAAAGACATACCTCTGATTTTCCTTTGGAGACACAACTGACCACATTGTTTGGCTCCAATGATAACGAGTCGATCTGCAAATGAATAAAATAAACAACAAATCTATTAAATTAAATGTCAAATTCGGCTAAAGTTTACTTTAATAATAACAATACAGTAAACCCAATAAACAGTATAAAGATATCAAACGGAAAGACAAGGATTGAGTCAAGTGATGGCAATAATTGTGTCGTCGCCTAACTATAAATTAAAGCTGACGTTAACTAATATTATTTAATCCCTAATAAACTATATTTTTGGTGACAAATATTGTTAGAGTGACAAACAGACAGTTAGTGTTTGATTAAATCAATTATATTTTCTCAGACTTTTGGCTGAGTTTTGTGAGAATTTTATTTTTCGAGAAATTCTTGTTTTGAATTACACTCAGAATTATTGTCACTTTTGAAGGCCCGAAGACATTGAATTTGATGACTATTTTTATCAATGATTTGCATTTCAAAATCTATGGAAATGATTCTTCAAAAAAAAGAGAGGAAATATATATATAGAGGCAGAAAGATTGTCAGTCAATGCTTAATTGGAAAACTCAAAGATAAGCACAGAATAAAAACTTATATTCAAATGGATGGTAATATTCCTCACTTGCGATGCCATCAAATCCTTTTATCAAATGAAGTCATTTAAATATTTTATGCATTTATTTTTTTGGATCATTCATTCGATTAATGGTTAATATAATATAAAATTTCCATTTTTTTCTTCGAGGAAATAATTTAAATGATCGAAACGGATAAATAAAGTGATGCCTTAGAGTTAAAAACGTCTCGAATTGATATAACTTAACAAAACTTGGATTTGAAAGCGTTTTTCACATTTCAATTGATATTTGAAAAAATATAAATGAGACAAACATTTAAGAAATTAAATTTTTTTTACTGCAGTCAAACGGAGTCTATAATTATTTGAAAATTAAATTTTCAAACTATTTATCGATTGGCGTCAAAATCATTAAAAAAGAGCCAACGATTGGACGAATTGAAGAAACAAAATAATAATAAGGAAAAAATCTCTGATTTATTACGAGAAAAGAAATATTTGTTATTTGAATCATAAGATTTATAAATTGTTTGATAAATCTATAGAAATATATAAAATAGAAATTTATAAAAAGATTTGCGAACAAATTAATCATTTCAAAGACAATCACCAAAACAATTGTTATAAAAGAAAGATGAGCAAGCATATCTAATGAAATCAGTTTAGTGTATATCAAACTACATTAGAAGTAGGAATGGGTGGTATCGATCATTGCTCAACAAAAAAGTAGTATAAATATAATTAAATTAAATAAAGGCAACAAAATTTCATTAAATCAATATATTTTCATTGATATTATATATTTTTTGTTCTATAGTTTTGACTTTTTCTTAATTCAATCGCTTTTGAGATTAAGAGTAAAAAAGACTTCGATATTATAATTGGAATACAGGAAAAGGAGAGACACATAAAAAATGTTAACAAATCGATTGACGAAATTAAGTTTGAAAAATTGAGAGAAATAAAGTCGTATAACTCTAAAGTCAAAGTCATATAACACACAATTCCTAACGTGAATGAAAAGTAGAGATAAAGTTAAGGAGGAGTAGTCAATGGAAAGGCATCGCAAAGATAAAGATTGCCTTTGCTTTATATGTTTGAGGGGACAGAACAATGGCTTCGATGGCTGTTAGGGCAAAGATATTACTTCAAAAATCGATTTCTCTCTCTCTCTCTCTCTCTCTCTCTTTCTCTCCATTTCTCATCTCTTTTTTGGAGAAACGCAAAGCATTTGAGACACGCATTCAATATATGAGAGAGAGTTTGGTAGCAAAAAACACAAATGGAAAGTATGTGTTGTTTAAAAAGTTTTGTATTCATAACATGAACTCTATTTTTAGTGGCGTTCGCCTCCATCTCATCAAAACAATTGCCATAATTTTAGATTTAAGCGAAGACACAACAAAGACCTGACAATAGAGTAAAACACGAACTGATGAACAAAAACAGAATAAATGACAGAAACAATGATTTGTTTCTCGGATTAATTTAAAAGCGAATACAATAATAATATTTTTTTTAATGAAAATAAATGTCAGAAGAAAGAGATGTTATTAAAGAAGACGACACTAATTTTCTCTAACATTTTAAAGGCCATCCCCTTTGTAATGGTCTAAATATATGGCAGACTTCTATAATACTGTCGAATAAAATCATTTTTGCGACAATAAGACAGTAGTTTTTTGTGAAAAAATAAATCCAATGGAAAGACTATATTGGATTCAGTAGTAAACATCTGTCTCGTCAACTAAAACACACATTTCTGGCACATCCATCGCATCCTTTTAGTGCTTAACTCTTGAAGACATTGAAAGCATAAAAACGTATAAAAACCGTAAGCAAAGCATTAGTAGAAATAAAGTAACGAAAAAGTGACGGAAAGACATCTAATGTGTGGACATATAGTCGTTGGCAGAGACTAACGAATAGTTGGATAACTGATGAATACGCCATACAATAGTTGCCAATCCTTTTATCTGTTTTGAGTCATTCAGTCGTGTATTTAATATGCATTTTCTCCTCCAAACACATACTTTTAGTGTTGAAAACAAATTTTGTCCTCTTTTTCTAAATTAATTTGTTTTTATGAAAGGAACCAAAGATTGACTTTTTATAAGATTATATCTTCATTTAGTTCTTAACTTCGATTCCAAATCTTAAGACACTTTTCTAATAATATGTAGAATAATGAGAAATACTCTTCTTTAACGATAAAAGGCTTAAAAATTCAATTTATTTTTGCGAATAATAATAATAATAATCATAATAACGAAAAAAGTGATTCAAAAAAGTTAATGGAAAACAGTATTCCTTTGTCTGAAAACAAATTTATATCAAATAATGGGAATAAACAGATGACTGAAGTTTGACTCTTAAATCCTTTGCTGTCATTTCAAAAATAAAGTCATATTTTTATGAATAACTCGACATTTTTAACATTAATTTTAAATAAGTCTAAATATTTGTGAGACTTTTTTGATTAAATACTAATTTTCACAAAAAAATAGTGTCTTTTCATTTAGCAATGATTAGATAAAACACTTTTCATTATACAAATTGAAAAAATATCCACAAATTGATTAAAATTTTATGACAAGATATCATTGAGAATATGTGTCCATTCATTAAATTCTAATTGAATTGTATTCACTAAAAGTCATCAAAAAATATTTGCAATCAAACGAATTTGAGGCAAATATTTGAGAACTCGATATGAAGTCAATCAATCTTTTATTAGTATTGTTATGACTAAAAGGGAATTCATGAACGAAAACCCTATATTATTATTGTAGTAACGGAGACAAAAAAATCTGTAATAATATAAGAAATGAAAGATTCAATCGCTAATGATTTGAGTCAAGACTGCACTCAAGAAAATTAGAGTTTGTTTTCCAATGAATATAAAAGTAGTGAACAAAAGAGAAAGTAATTTAAAGAATGCAAAATCATTTATATCTCTTTTTTTATAATTTCTATTCAAAAGTTAGAACAGATTAGTAGTCATTCTGAGCGCTTCTATTCATTTGACAAAATAAAAAGAGAGAAGGAATATATAACTCATCAAAATTTATTAAGGATTGCAGTAAAACACGAGTAGAGAAGACTATAATCTATTTAAAGAGTATATTATAGAGAACACATTTGGAGTACATTAAATCGCATCGCATTTAAGGTTTGCATAACTTTTATGCGATATTTTTTTGATTATTAAGTTATAAGTAATAACATTGTGTC
>JAQGBR010000094.1:0-19633 GCA_034698525.1 Achipteria nitens | reverse complement strand
TCTCTCTCTCTCTCTCTCTCTCTCTCTCTCTCTCTCTCTCTCTCTCTCTTTCTCTAATAATTTTAAAGTCGAATCATTTTCTAACCTGTTTTTAGTTTTTCCAATCTATTCGTTAGTGAAGTGGTTAGTGAAGGCCAGACATAAAAGTATAGCAATGCATAGGATTGTGATATTCATAATAATTATGTATCGGTAAGAATGATAATTTTAGTTCTCTTTCCCGGAACTCCGATTTTTTGTGTGTGTTAGCCATCATTATAAGACTGACAATTAACGCACCCTAAGCTATGGCAATAGTGAGCCAGCACAGGAGATACCAATGATAGAAAAAGCACTGGTAGAGTGCGGACTGCAATGGCAAGTGAAGTGAAGATTGCAAAGCAAAACAAAACTTTAAAATCGTGACGTTCTTCCAGTTCTTCCTTTGGATTCTCTCTCATTCCACTGTAATTATAATGATTTTTAGAGCCAACATCGGCTCCATTGGTCTGCATTTGGTCTCTAAATAATAATAAGTTTCGGGCATTAATTGTTCAACTGTTCAACTCTCGCATCACAACCGACCGAATGAAGAGAAAGTTCTACTTTTTATTTCATTTTGACACTAATACTACTCTCCAACCAAAGAAAAAAAGTGATTTCTGTGCAAAAAATAAAGTCTACTTCTCTTCTCTACCGCTCTGTTCTCTTCTCTTAGTATCCAATTATAAAATAAGAAACTCTTAAAACCTGTCATTTATTTTATTCTTTTCTTATTTTTATTGTTATTATTATTATTTTTAATTTTTTTTTATTCTGGAAAAATATTTTCTATTTATTTCATTTTAATTTTCTAACAATTATTGTTTTTCAGTGCAAAAAATGGTTCCCATTAAAGGTATTGCTCGGGTGTTCCAATAATAATGATCAAAGAAATGGTTTGTGCGAAATGGACACAATTGACTCGATGTTTATTCTCGAAAATAAAGTATATGTGTTTCGTGAGAAAAAGTATTGGACCTTCGAATTGAATGCTCAGAATAATGAAAATCCTTTGGGAATATTAATTGAAGGAAATGTTGACATCGAAACCAAATGGAAAGGAATCAACCCTGATACTAATAGATTTACTATCAAAGAGAATAAAATAGTTGCCATCGATTCCAACAAAATGAGTGTTTTGGAACCAAATGGTGAGGTATCAAAAGGTATTGAAATTGAAAATATGGATTTGGAACCCAGTGAAGACATTTTACCACTCGATAGAACAACTAAAATGCCTGATAAATCATCTGGAGTATGCCCAAAAATAAATATCTTGTTCATTCAACATTATTTTATTTGTTTATAGACACCTGATTTGGATGACTCTGGAAATGTTATAAAAGGAGTTTTCATTCATATCACTGATAATTATTACGAAGAAATAATTGGACCCAAATTTAATTCATATACTTATGAGGATTCAAAATGGGTTAAAACTGGACCCAAACCTCTTAAAGAATCTGAGTATTCATTTCCACCGAATATCAACGCTGTCTTTGAATTATATGAAAAGGATATCTTTTTCATAAGAAATGATAAATACTGTAAACGCAAACTCAATGCTAAAGGAGAGGTATGTTTTGAATTAATTTGTAAAAAATTTAATTGAATTTTAATTTTTAGTGTAAGGATTGGCTTCCATTGAATAAATTCTTTGAATGCGGAGCTGACAAAAGAAGAACAAATCTTAAGGGTCTGTGCGAACAAAATACAATCGATTCAATTATCCTTTTGGAGAGTACAGTATATGTGTTCCGTAACGATAAGTACTGGTCTTTTAAATTAAAAACCAAAGATCAAGAAAAGCCATTAGGAGTAGTAATTGAAGCAAATGTTGACATCTCAAGCAAATGGAAAGGAATAAACCCTAATAAGAGTAAGTTTACAATTCGACAAAACAAAATAGTGGCCATCAGTGGTAGTCAATGGACGGAATTGGAACCAAACGGACAGATTAGTAAAACTGAAGAAATTAAAAATCTGGACCTTCAACCGGAAACTAAAGGACCGGTCATTCCATTAAACGATAGTTTTTATGTTGAAGTCGTCGGAAAGAAAGTGATTCCATATAAGATTGAGAAAAACAAATGGATTAAATCAAAGCCAATACCTATTAATAAATTTGATATTTGGTTTCCACCCGATATTAATGCAGTGTTTGAGTCCACACAAAAAGATATCTATTTTATACGTAAAGATAAATACTGTAAAAGAAAACTACGAGATAAAAGTCGGGTAAGTTTTTATTGTGATTTATTTTATAACCCAATATAATATAACTTATAATCTTGGTTTTTTAGTGTAAAAATTGGTCCTCATTGAAAGTATTACTCGGTTGTTTTAATTATAAAGATCAAAGAAGTGGTTTGTGTGAACTCGAAACTATTGACTCGATGTTTATTCTCGAAAAAAAAGTATATGTGTTTCGTGAGAAAAAGTATTGGGCCTTCGAATTAAATGCTGGAAATACGGAAAACCCTTTGGGAATATTAATTGAAGGAAATATTGAAATCGAAACAAAATGGAAAGGAATAAACCCTGATACTAATAGGTTTACTATCAAAGATAATAAGATTGTAGCAATTGATTCGGATAAAATGAGTGTTTTGGAACTAAATGGTGAGGTATCCCAAAGTATGGAAATTGAAAACATGGATTTGGAACCCAGTGAAGATGTTTTAGACTTAGAACGAACTACAAGAACTCCTGGAGAATCTGAATCACCCACCGAACAAGCAAAAGGACCGGTCGTACATATAGACGATAGTTTTTATGTGGAAGTAATTGGAAAGAAAGTTATTCCCTATAAAATTAAGAATAAGAAATGGATTAAAGAAAAACCCCTTCCTTTAAACAAATTCGAAATCTGGTTTCCATCCGATATTAACGCAGTGTTTGAGTCCACACAAAAAGATTATTATTTTATACGAAAAGACAAATTCTGTAAAAGAAAACTTCGCGACAAAAGTCGGGTTCGTTTTTAATTTCATTTAATTTATAATAATTTTATTAAATTCATTTTAATTATTGTTTTTCAGTGCGAAAATTGGTCGCCATTGAAAGTAGTACTAGGTTGTTCTAATTATAAAGATCAAAGAAAAAGTCTGTGCGAAATGGACACAATTGACTCGATGTTTATTCTTGAAAATAAAGTATATGTGTTTCAGGAGAAAAAGTACTGGACTTTTGAATTGAATGCGGAAAACAGTGAAAATCCTTTGGGAGTATTAATTGAAGCGAATGTTGATATCGAAAGCAAATGGAAAGGAATTAACCCTGATACTAATAGATTTACTGTCCAAGAGAATAAAATAGTTGCCATCGATTCCAACAAAATGAGTGTTTTGGAACCAAATGGTGAAGTATCTGGTAGTATGGAAATTGAGAACATGGATTTGGAACCCAGTGAAGACATTTTAGACTTAGAACGAACTACTGGAACTCCTGGAGATTCTGAATCATCTGCCGAAACAAAAGGACCGGTCATACATATTGAGGATAGTCTTTATGTGGAAATAATTGGAAAGAAAATAATACCCTATAAGATTAAGGATAAGAAATGGATTAAATCAAAGCCAATACCTATTAATAAATATGATATTTGGTTTCCACCCGATGTTAACGCAGTGTTTGAGTCCACACAAAAAGAATTTTATTTTATTCGAAGAGACAAATACTGTAAACGAAAACTACGAGACAAAAGTCGTGTAAGTTTTTATTTTTACTTATTTGAACAATCTTATATAATCATGGTCTTCTTTTAGTGTAAAAATTGGTCCTCATTGAAGGTATTACTCGGATGTTTTAATTATAAAGATCAAAGAAATGCTTTGTGTGAACTCCAAACTATTGACTCGATGTTTATTCTGGAAAATAAAGTATATGTGTTTCGTGAGAAAAAGTATTGGGCCTTCGAATTGAATGCTCAGAATAATGAAAATCCTTTGGGAATATTAATTGAAGGAAATATTGATATCGAAACTAAATGGAAAGGCATAAACCCGGATAATAATAGATTTACTGTCAAAGGTAATAAAATAGTTGCCATCGATTACAACAAAATAAGTGTTTTGGAACTAAATGGTGTGATATCGGAAAGTATGGAAATTGAGAACATGGATTTGGGACCCAGTGAAGAGATTTTGCCACTTGAAAGGAGCACAGAATATCCGGATGAATCAATTGAAGGCCACAATGAAAACAATGAAAATCCTTTGGGAGAATTAATTGAAGCAAATGTTGATATCGAATCCAAATGGAAAGGAATTAATCCGGATAACAGTAGGTTTACAATACGTGAAAACATAATAGTTGCCATCACTGGTAGTAAATGGATTGAAATGGAAACAAATGGACTAATTATTAAAACCGAAGATATTGAAAATCTTGATCTCGAGACAGATTCAAATGCTCCGGTTAGTATCAAAATCAAGTTCTCATTTTACTTGAGTTCACTTTTTTGACAAAATTTAATCAAAATTATATTTTATTAGGAAAACATTGAAAATCCTTTGGGAGAACTAATTGAGTCAAACGCTGATATTGAAAGCAAATGGAAAGGTGTTAATCCACAGAAGAGTAAGTTTACAGTTCATGACAATAAAATGGTGGCTATCAGTGATGGAAAATGGATGGAATTGGCGCCAAATGGTTCAATAAGCAAAGTGGAAGACATTGAAAACTTTGATCTTGGAACAGACGCTCCGGTATTTTTGTCTATAAAAGTTAGTTTACTTATAATACCCCTCTATTTATCTTTTGAAGCCAACTGAAGATATTTTGGATGAAACAAAAACAACAGAATCTCCCGATGGAGAAGAGTTCGGGGATCTTAGAGGACCTTTGATTCACATAAACGATACATTTTATGTAGAAATTGTTGGCACAAAAGTAGTTCCATATTTGAACCAAGATGATAAGTGGAAGAAATCACGTCCAATAACTTTATCTAAATATGACATTAAGTTTCCAACAAAACTTAATGGAGTATTTGAGTCAACTGAAGGATACTTTTATTTCATACGAAATGATAAATACTGTAAACGAAAATTGAAAGACAAACACAGAGTTCGTTAAGATTTTGGCTTTCAATTATTATTAATGTTTTTTTCTCTTAATTTTAGTGTAAAGTTTGGGACTCATGGAAGACTCTGCTAGGTTGTAGCCAAGGTGATCAAATGGATAAACAAGGACTTTGCGATGAGGAAACTTTAGATACAATTATAATCGTTAAGAAAAAGGTTTATATTTTCCGTATCAAAAAGTATTGGGTCTTTGAATTAAATCCCAAAAGCAATGAAAATCCTTTGGGAATATTAATTGAGGCAAATGTTGATATCCAAAGCAAATGGAAAGGCGTTAATCCCAGTAAAAGCAAATTTACAGTTAATAACAATAAACTTGTGGCCATCACTAAAAATAAATGGATGGAATTGGAACCAAATGGTGAAATTAGCAAGGTTGCAGATATCGAGAATTATGATCTGGAGCCAGGGGTAGGTTTATTGATAAAAAACATTTTTTAATTAATTTGATTTTCTTTTGATTAAAAGGTATCAGAAGAACCTGATGTTGCAGTCAATGATAATATTAGAGCACCCATTGTTCACATTAATGACACTCTTTATATAAAAATAATTGAAAATAAATTCGTTCCATATGTGGTAAGAGGCGATCAGTGGGTTAAGAGTCGTCCGAAACTTCTCAATCAATTAAAATATAATTATCCGCCGAATATCGACGCTGTGTTTGACTCAATTGAAGCCGAATTATATTTTATAAGAAAAAACAAATTTTGTAAACGAAAAATGAGTGACAGAACACGGGTTTGTTATTAATTGGATGAGATCTGTGTTTTTAAATGTCTGATTCCTTTCAGTGCGACAAATGGTATCCAATAAAAACATTACTTGGATGTAATGGTAATAGGGATAAGAAAGGTATCTGTGCGGAGAAGACAATCGATTCAATTATAGTCCTGAAAAAGAAAATTTATGTCTTTCGGGTTAAGAAGTATTGGGTTTTTGAATATACTGTGGATAATGAAGAAACAGTTTTCGGGCCTTTGATTGACGGCAATATGGATATTGAAGTCAAATGGAAAGGAATGGATTTGAGTAAAAGCTCTTTTACTGTACATCAAAATAGTTTGATTGCCATTACAGGCAATAAGTGGACAGAATTCGATGATAAGGGAGACATCACTAAATCAGGAGATATTTCTTTAGAAAATTTAGATTTAATTCCAACTGTAAGACAATTTTCATTGATTTCATTGATTTCTTTTGACAATTGATCCAAATTTTTGTGATAAAGGAATCAGAAACTGATGAAAGTCCTGATGACTCTGAAAATGCCAAAAGAGGAGCTCTCATCCGATTAAATGACACTTTTTATATGGAAATTATTGACGAGACTTTCATTGAGTTCAGCGTCAAAACTGATGAATGGATCAAAACTCGTCCCAAACCTCTTTCTGATAATGACTACCTATTCCCTGAAAATATTAATGCAGTGTTTGAGTCAATGGATAACTACTATTATTTCATACGAAATGATGAATACTGTAAAAGAAAATCTGAAGACAAATCTGAAGTGCGTCCAGACTTTTGACTTTTCAGTAACTTTTGATAAATACCTTTCCTTCGTTTAGTGCAAAGATTGGTATCCATTAAAGCCGTTTCTTGGATGTATCGATAGCTATGGAACTGACGACATATCCAGTCTTTGTAATGAGACGACAATCGACTCGATTGTAATTTTCGAGAAAAAGGTTTATGTCTTTCGGGTAAAAAAGCTTTGGATCTTCAAATTGAATGATGAAAGCAGTGGTCAAACTTTGGGTCAACTAATTGAAGGTAATATAGATATTGAGTCTAAATGGGAAGGAATCGATGGCACCAAAACAAAGTTCACAACTCATGAAAATAAAATCATTGCACTCGAAAATAAGAAATGGTCAGAATTAGAACCGGATGGAAAAATTGGTAAAACAGGTGTCGTTTCATTAGCATTGGATACCACTCCCACAGAATCTGTATTTTTAATTTTTAACCTATTTTTTAGAATTAATTTTAAACGAATTTAATCTCAGATATTAAGCGATGACAGACCTGCAAAAGCAAAAGGAGCTCTCTTACGATTGAATAGCAGTTATTATGCAGATCTTATTGGCGATAAAATGACCATTTATATAATCAAACACAATTTGTGGACCAAAAGAAAGCCGATTCCAATTGAAAAATCTGAATATCACTTTCCACTGAATATCAATGCAGTGTTTGAGTCAATCAATGGTTACTTTTATTTCATTAAAGGCGACAAATATTGCTCACAAAAACTCGATGACAAATATGCTGTGCGTTTGGATTTATTATTTTACTAATTAATTATTTTAATCTAATTTTTAGTGCAATTCTTGGGATTCATTAAACAAATTTCTGGAATGCGATTCAGAGAACAGAAAGAAAGATATAAAGGGTTTATGCGAAGAGAAAACTCTGAACGCTATGATTATAATCGAAGAACAGGTTTTAATCTTTCGTTACGACAAATATTGGATCTTTGAATTAGATTTTGGAAGTAGTGAACATCCGTTGGGAAAACTGGTTAAAGGAGATATCAAAATCAAATGGACAGGTTATGATATTAAAGTGACCAAGTTCACTATTCAAGACAATCTAATTATTGCCATCAATGGTAACGAATGGTTTCAATTGGATGTAGACATGAATGTCACAAATAGTGGTCTAATTGTTGATCAAGATAATATTGAATTAGAAGATACTACTGAAATGCCAAAAAATAGCAAGGTAACTGATCTTGAAATTGGCACACCTACTTCAATTGGACCTGATTATGAAGAGGAAGATGAAAAACCAATTGTAAGCTTAATTAGGAGTTGTTTTTAAACTAATTATCTAAATTGAATTTCCAAGTTTATAAAACCCAACCAGGAACAACAATCCAACCTTAAAACATTTGACGGATCTATTGATTATTCGATTGAATTTATGAGAGGATCTATAATTCGATTCAATGAATCGCTTTATATTAAAATAATCCGCAAAAAATTGATATTTTATATAGTTATCAATAAGAAATGGATCAGAACCCGGCCAATACCTGTCCGAGGCAATAAATTTAACTTCCCGGCTGATGTCTTCGGAGTCTATCAGTCTGAGGATAATTATGTCTATTATTTTCGTAAATTTCGTTATTGTAAGCGAAAACTCGATGACTATAAGGAGGTCTGATTTGAAAACGTTTTATCAGTTTTTATATTAAATTGAGTTTTATTTCTAAATTAGTGTAAAATTTGGATCAAAAACAATAAGTTCTTTGGATGTAATTCAATGTTCAAAACTAATGAAGACTTCGAGTCATTTTGTAGAGAAAACACAATCGACGCTATACTTATCGTTGAGGAACAAGTTTTTGTTATTCGTGGCCATAAATATTGGGTTTTCGAGAAAAATTCAAAGTTTGGAAGTAATGAAAGTCCTTTGGGACTAATGATTACCGGAAACAAGAAAATCAGAGACAAATGGAAAATAGATTTATCTGACTATACCTTTATTGTTAGCAATGGTAAAATCATAGCTATCGGTATTTCAAAATGGATTGAATTGAATTTGGATGGATTTATGGGATATGAAGGCAAGATTGTTGAGGACAAGAGTCCACAAAATGGCCAATATACGGAGGTGAGCTCAGATTTATTTTCAAAACTAACCTAGTTTTAAACCACGTATAATTATTTCTAAATAGCTGGTAGCAAATATTTTGGGTCCGCCTAATTTGGAAAATTTGAATATGCCGTACGAGAATGAAATGGAAGAGTGTGAGTCTGAAAGAGGGGCTGTTATTCGTTTGAATGCCACGTTTTTCGCTAAAATTGTCAAAAAGAAAATAATGTTATATTTAATACAAAGAAAACGTTGGATCAAAACCAGACCCATATCCGTGTCTAATATGGAGCATAAGTTCCCGGAAGACATTAATGGCGTTTTCCAAACCGATGACAATAAATTGCATTTCTTTAGGAAACACAGGTTTTGTAAACGAAAATTCGAAGAGTTTGACGCGGTTTGTAATCCGGATCTTTTATCATAACTTGTTTTTTAATAAAATTTTGTTGTAGTGTCGGGAATGGGTACCAAACTTCAAGTTCTTTGGATGTCTTTCGCGGTATAAATCTGAAGAACTTAAGGCGTTATGTAAAGAGAGAACCGCTGACGCAATGTTTACAATCGATGGACAGTTCTATATCTTCCGAAAGAAAAAGTATTGGATTTTTGAATCTAATTTGGAAAGGAATTGGGAACGACCATTAGGTCCTATGATTGAAGGAAATATGGATATCGAAGACCGGTGGACAGGCATTAATGATACCTCGAAGTGTAGTGTTGTTGTCTTCAATAGTCATATAATTTTTATCGGAAAAGACCATTATTTCAGATTTGAAACCGACGGAACCCTTTTAGAGGACGGAAAACTCAACAATTGGTTCGAAGCCTTATATGAACCAGAGGTAAGCCCTCTCATGATATTTGAAGCGTTAATTACATTGGATTTTATTGTAGAATAAAAAGGATGTGGAAAATATGGAAATGGTTACAACTGAAGCACCGGACGTATGAACTGTTTTAGTAATTGCTATAAATTTAATGTTTAATTCAATGGATTACAGGCTGACGACGAATTTGAATATTATTCGGATGTGACCAGGGGCGTCTTCATACGATTAAACCAAACATTTTACCTAAAAATAGTCAAAAAGAAAGTGACCCATTTTATATATAATAATCAGCGGTGGCTAAAAACTAGGCCAATGCCTATCGGTCAGAATCAATGGAAATTTCCAGCCGATGTCGAGGGAGTCTTTCAAACCAAAAACAATAAAATATTTTTCTTCAAAGAAAAAAAGTTCTGTCGCCGATCGCTATTAGACTTTACAGCTGTCTGTTCAACACAGGTATCAAATTCGTGGATAAATTATTAAATTTTATTTTCTTTTAGTGTACGAAATGGTTACCAAATATAGTGCTGTTTGGCTGCAATCGTAATGTGAGAACAGGTGCTCTTCGAGCCCTCTGTAGGGAACAAACTGTTGACGCAATGATTGCTATCGAGAGACAAATTTATGTCTTCAGACGAAAGTATTTCTGGGTTTTTGAATATACAGATAACGAAGAGTGGCCTTTGGGTGAACTCATTTTTGGAAATGAATTGATTAAATCCAAGTGGAAAGACCTCGAGTACACCGTAACCACACATTTCGCTCCTTTCGATAAAAAGCTTATGGCTTTCAATGATATCGAATGGAATCAATTGACTACTAATGGAGATGTTATCGATTCCGGACAAATCCTATCTACGGGACCTCCTCCTCCTAAACAAGAGTGTCCGATCAGTCCGAAAAACAAAAAATACCGTTGCTTGAACTGGGTCAATTTGGCCACTTATTCCTCTCCTTGGTGGTCGAAAAGAGGTGCGCTATTCAATCTAGGTAATTCATCATTTGCGAGGTTGCATAAAAATACGAGCACATTGTATGAGCTCAAAAGTGGCAAATGGATACGTCATCCACCCGTTCCTATGGATTCTTTACCACAATTAAAAAATATACCCATCGATATAAATGGCATTTTTAAGACAAGTAAAGGGGATGTCTATTATATTCGCAAATATTATTCCTGTCTTCAAAAGGATCCGAACAAAGTGAGCTCAAAGTGAACTTCAAATAAAATGATCATGATTGTTTCTTCTTACAGATATGCGATCAATGGATAGCTAATAAAAAGCTATTTTGTGGTTCAAAAATGAGTGATATTTTACAAAAGTTTTGTCAAAAACCAATTGTCGAGAGCTTTGTTACCGTCAGTCAAAATCTCATTTATGTCTTTAAAGACGCCAAGTATTGGACGTTCAACGGTCGGAGCACTGATCAAAATCCTTTCGGTGATTTGATTGAAGCTGAAGTTTCTATTGAGGACAAATGGAAAGGCATCCCTCTCTGGAATGGAAATTTTGGTTCACATAATGGAGAGTTAATTAATGTTTTCGACCATAATTTGAATGTTTTGTATAAAAACGGATCGTTTGAATTCAATTTAATTTATGACTTTAAAATAGAGAATAGGAATATAGAAAATTTTGTTAACAAAGGAGCAGTCATTCCTCTAAATGACAAACAATTTGCCATAATTATTGGAGATTTGGTATAAAATCAAAAAGTATTTAAAGACCTTATTTTTATGTCTATTTTATTATAGGCTTTCTATTATAAAATAATGATCAATAAGATGGTAATCGATGGAAACCCAGTCCCAGTGACACAAACCCGAGAGAACTTTCCCTCGGCTTCGGCGGCACTTCAAGTCAATAGTTTCCAATACTTTTTCAGAGATAATATGTACTGTAAAAGACCCAGAAATTCATTTAAAAAGGTATTCAACAGTTTTAATCTCTTCAGTAATTATTTCAATAATCACTTGTTTTAGTGTCAATGGTTTGAAAATAAGGAACTGTTTGGTTGCGGCCACTCTACTGATGCTGCGATGGAATCTCTTTGTCAAAACCCTGTTATAGAGAACGCCGTAATTTTTGAGAATAAGATAATGGTCTTCAGAAATGAGTTTTATTGGACTTTCGATATTCAAACGGATGATCCGGAAACTGATTTCGGAGATATGCTGTTCGATGACTCTTACAGACAAATGAGAGAAATGTTTGACGAAATCAAGACATCAATTATGGGCTCTTTTGCGACACTTAAAGAGAAATTGTATTTTATAAAAGGTTATAAAAATTGGTTGGATTGGAAGTGGACGGGACCTTCACTACAGCCTTCTTCACGGGAGTTAGCTGTGAGAACTTTCAAGCCTTGTTTAAAACATTAACAAGATTAATTTGTCATTTAATCATTAGATAAATGGGGCGACATTTGAGGAAATCGATGATAATTACGTTCCGTATCCAAAACATTACTCTATGATTAACATCGAAGGCAACAGATTTGCTCTTTTGAAAAATGATCTTGTATGTTTGTTATCTAATCATTTCAGTATTTAAATTAATTATCATTTTATATTCAGGTTCAATATTATAGAAAAGTAGACGACGATTGGATACCAGAAACAGATGATTATATATTGGAATACACTCCACACAGATTTCCTGCAGGAGTCAGTGCCGTATTGGGTCCGATATCTGATGGGAACTACATTTTCTTTAAAGGAAAATATTATTGTATACGAAAACTAGTCGTCAAAAAAGACTTTGAGGTAAAGCCTTGTTTTCAGAAATATTTTGGTTTATTTTATTTTTTTCAATGTTAAGCATGAATTCAAATCAAACGAAGATCTCTTTGGCTGCAAACAAGCCATGAGTGATGCACTCAGGAGTTTTTGTTATAGTCCTCGAGTTCAAAGTTCATTCATAATCAATGGGGAGTATTATATATTCAGTGGCGACAACTTTTGGGTTTTCAAAACCTTTAAAACTGTTTTCAGTGATTTAAAGTCTGGACCCAATTCTATCAGTAAATTCAGAGGAATGGTTAGGAATAGTGATGTCTTGTTTGCTGTCAACGACACTATATTTATGTTTCTTGACTTTCGTGTCTGGAATTGGGGACCAAAAGGAAAACCACTCATAAAGAATAGACCACTTTTTGACCTCAGATTCAGAACCAAATCTCAAATGTCTCAAATGAGATATCCTTCACAAAGAGAAAGGAGTGAATTCGGAGCAGTGGTTCAATTAAATGACAATATATTTGCCAGAATTAGAGGCGATTTTGTCAGTAGTTTTCAGTTTATTTGTTTGAATTTATTTTGAAATTATTTTAATACTTTTTTAGGTTTACTATTATTTCAAAAGAAAAGGCAATAATTTTTACCTCAAATATGAGATGAATCCAATAAAAGTGACAGAAAGTGAACAACAATTTCCTAATTTTACACTAAGTATCGCTAAAGTGTCCCAAAAGGAGTACCTATTTTTTCAAGGTCCAGTTAAAGGCCAGACCACTAGAGTATGCAAACGACCACTAATTACGGATAAAGAGGTTTCAATCCTTAAATTTAATAATTGTATAATTGCTTAAAATTTGTTTCAATTGACTTCCAGTGCGATTGGGTTGACATTCAAATTCTCTTCAAATGTAATCAACCGACAGATACAGAGGTCTTACGTTTATGTCACGACACACGAATCGACAGCGCATTTGTCGATCAAATTAATAATAAAATACTTCATATTTTCAAAAATAATAATCATTACATAATTAGTTGGAGTGAAGACTCATTTGATTTTAAAAATAACTTCAAACTGATATATGAGGGCAAAGCCAACCGTCTATTACCCGAATATCAGCCAAATCCGGATGCATTCTTTGTCATCGATTCCGGACCCGAAAAGGGTTTCAATTAATTAATTTATGTCTAAATTTAATTTGAATAAAATTTTTTTGTTTTATTAGGAAATTTAGTGATGTTCTCAAAGCACCGGTGGTCGATGTGGTCCTCAGACTTTTTGCCCACAATTACTAAGGCTTTGATTATCGAACCGATCATTTACGACGACTTTCCTCCCTCTGAAGAATTAAAATTGGATCAAATGTCAACTATGAAACCAAATAATATAACTAATTAATTATAATCATTAAAATGTGTCAAATTATTTAAAATATTTTATTTAATATCATTATTGTCTTACATGTAGTCATTTAAACATATTTTAATTTAATTATGAGTAATCCTGTATGCAATCTCATCTTAAATAAATCTTATAAGACAAAAACGAACACAGTGCAAGTAAAATACAACTATGAACTTAATTAAAATTTTGCAGTAAATGTTCCTGTTAAGATATTCACTAATTATTTATCAATTATTTTCAATATTAATGAACAGAGTTTCATCAGAAGAACAGCTCATTAGTGTTTAACAAATCAAGTAGTGAGACACTAGAGGCCAAAAGCACTGAATACCAGTACTGTGAACACAGAATTATGGTCTGATAAGACAAATATAAAATTAATAAACAGAAAAAGTTTTGATACAAAAATCATTGGCTATTTCTCAGAGCACTGAGACTTCCATTATTGTTATAGAATCTGAAGCCAAAATAAATACAAATATATACTACCCTGATTCATTTAAATTTTCAAAATGACTTATCTATAAATTTATAGAATATTGAATATAGGTAACATATATTTATTAGACCTTTAGAATTTTATAGTCTTTTAAATTTCTAAAATATTTTTGATACTTTATTTTCCATTCTTTTACACCCTGTAAGTTTAAATTGAATTCATTTGAATTAAAATTACTATAATTTTATTTAATTAAAATAATTTGGTTTCATTGTTCAGATTTTTTTTAGGATTTCAATATTCAAATTTAAAGGAATGTCATCGAGTTTTCTTGTGATATTTACGCCTTCGAGTGTTAATTTAATTCTATCTTTTGGCCTCTTTGTGGCTGCTTTTGTCCAGACATTGATAATTTCTTCAGTGATGTTAGGACAGTTACTGATCCGGACATTGCGAACTCTTTTTGAACGTTTGGCAAAATCAATTACTCCTTTATCACTTATCGCATTCATTGAAGATAAGTGAAGAACAAATCGGGAGTCTATTTTTCCTAACTGAGACAAACAATCGTTGTCGAGGTTGTTGGTATTTAGGAGCCGTATTTGCTCAATGTTTTGACACAGATAAGGGATCTGATTTATTGTTAGATTAGTGAAACGGCAGGTCTCTTCCTTGGCGGCAGCAAGGGCTAACGACTTTAATTTTGAACATCCTTTCAGGATAGTAGTGACTTCCTCATCAGTAAGAATTGATTGCTTGTTATTTCTAGAATCTTCGGCCAAGACCAAGGATTCCAAATTTTTAAGTTTTGCCAACTCTTTAAGAGACTGAGATTTGACTGATCCAAAATTCAGTTTTAAACTTTTTAACTGTTTCAGATTATTTGTAATCAGAGACCACTTAGTTGTTTGATAATAGTTAACAACTAATCCCAGATGCGATAGGTTTTTCCCATTACCTGAAATTAACGCTTTGAGAGGAGGATTAAAATTAGGCATATGATTTAATCCTATCCAAACGTCTTCGATATGAGGGCTGATTTTGTTCAGACATTGAAAGCTGACTTCTCTTCAAGGGTTTAGGGCATAGAATGTCTTGAGTTTCTGCAGGTTTTCAACCAATATACTTAAACGATTCTCATCCAAATCGCAATTAGAAATATTGATAAATGTTAAATGAGAATAACGGATTCCAAGAATTGTAAAACATTTCCAACTGATGTTTCTACAGCCGTCAAGACTAAATTTTTCCAGGTTTGGTACGTGTTGTCTTATAATTGCCACAAAGTGGTCACTCAGTGTATAATTTTTTACAATCAAATGTTTCATATTTGGATAAAAACTTAACATTCCATTGAACTTATAGTAGTTCATGATAGGCGGAGGATTTCCTTTCGATAGACAACCAGAATATTCAAATTTATGTTTCGTGGCCAGATATGAGTCAATATTGGATCGCCAGTATTTGCTAACAAGTCTTAAGGGCACCAATTTTCGCCAGTGGTTCGAACTTAAGAACTTGGCGATAATTATCTGAAACACTTCTGGGCATATGTCGTCCATATTTACTTGGATTTTATTAGTTATCAATGATTGCCAGTTGTTGGTAGTCTCTTCATTTGATGATGTGCCTTCTTCAACGACTTCATTATTCAGTATACATTTTTCGAAATTTTTCTGTTCTCCAGAGTCTTTAAGAATATAAGTGTCAGGTTTTGTTTGGTCACACATTCTTATTCACTATTCACATATGTCGATATTAGTTTGAAAAAATCTGGTTCAACAAAATAACATTTTTAGAAAATAGTACTTTTATAATAAGTTATAAAACAACCAGGTTTATATAATTTTGTATTTTAATAAAACCTTAAATTTTATTTGCATATCTCGTTAATTCATAATATTAGGCAAAATATTTAAAACATTTTTAATGATTTATGCTATTTTTGTATAATACTCTCATAAACATATGAATGGTATAATTAATGACTACTAAATGAAGGTCAAAAACAAAGTTTTCAAATTATTAGGATAATCTATATAACTGTTACGTGATTAAATTTGTATTTACCAAATTAGTATGAATATAAATTATAGGTCATCATTAATATTCTATTTCTATCATCAAGTTCATTACAAATTCCTTGCATGCTAGATCCAATTTTTCTTGATTTTTATAAATCATTCCTTAAATATAAGCAAGCTAAATACATCAGCCTAGTTCAACTTAAGGTTTCAATAATTACAGATTATTTTTCTAGATCAATATCAAAATGGTTTAGTAATTTGTTATTTAGCAAAATTAATAGAAACAAAATGATCTAATTAAATGTGAACTGAACATAACGGCATTTGAATGAGCCAGTTTATTAAGAAAACTTTATATGTCACACAAATCTGCATTGTCACCCGTTCCTAAAGTAGAGCTGATATCCGTATACACTTGTCTGAGTTTGTATAAAATGTGATTTTGTCACTACCTTGCTCAAACACAATATGTATGAAACCTGATTTATTTGTGATAGAGGAATTTAGTAAACAATATACCTTGTTATTAAATAGTGTATAACTAATTGTCATATTTTTCAAGTACTTTATTATTAGTTTATTTAAATTTCTATTTTTTACAGATTTATCACGTACTAGTATTTTAAATAGATAAACTTAGTTGACCCACAGTTCTGATTCAGATTCTCAAGTTATTTATTCTGGTGCCAGAATAATTTTTATGATAAACAATTACCTTGTGATTTAAAAACAATTTAAACAAATTGCGATCAAAGCTATTGCTTATTAGATCTCTTGTGATAACTCATTATCTGAACGGAAAAAGTTACTGTTAAACATAAATCTCAGTACTCTATATAAGTGGTCGAATTTTTCCATTTGAATCTTGGTCAAATAAATATCTGTTTAGCTTTTAATTTAAATTAGAATTCTTATTTTTAGATGAGTTTATAATTTATAAATTGTTATTATTTCTTATTAAATTTAATACTTCGGAATATGAGTCCATTTATTAATTATTTTAATTTTATTACTTTAATGTTTGAATCAATTTTTCAGACTTTAATTCAATCGAAACATCAAAAAAAGATATAAAAGTCAATATCAATGAAAATGATTCGTTTGAATTAATTTATCTCAGGTGAGGAACACCACAATAATCAAGCCTATTTCACTATAATTAGTATATTTTACTAACATAACTAACAATCATACTAGCATTATATTTAATAATTGTAATATGATTTTAGCAAGAGCATATTGAATACTACTGTGAATGTATCATTAGACTGTGAACCAAAACCTTGTCAAACATTTTCAAGACTCCCTGGGCAAAATTCATTTGAATTTAGACCGAACCTCACTTTATTTCACTTTAATGTAACCGGGATCAAAGCGGGTCATGACGTGATTGTGTCCAGAATTCTAGGAAACGACACAACTATTGAGTAATATCTCTGATTTTAATTCAAAAATTCAATCAAATAATTAATGTTTTCACACAAATAGTGATGAAAATGCATTTATACGCGTAAGAGTAGGCTCACAGGTACCGATCACAGGTCTGGTATATTCTGAGTCAAGTTGTGGGTTGGATTTACTTTTTTGTGTGGTCGGCCTCATTCTGGCCACAGAATATCATAAATTTCAGAAAAAAGAGTGTCGTCGGCTTTAATCTAGCCTTTACGGCCCTAAATGTCACCGGATTTCTCTTTTACACGATTTTTAATTGTGATCTTTATTTCTCTAAAAGAGTTCAAGGCTTATACGAAATACAGTCCCCTCGGAGTGAGATCCCTATTGAGATAAATGATGTTATTTACTCAATTCATGCCGCGATGGCCACAGCAATCACTTTAATCCAGTGCTATATTTATGAAGTATTTTAAAAAAATTATCAAAAATTATTTAACTAATAATTTAACTCCTGATGTGGACAGAGAGGCGATCAAAGGATGTCTTTATTGGGTAAACTGTTCACTGGTATCGTTTGGACTGCTGCTGGTATCCAACTTGTGCTGTGTCTGACAAATGTAATGTCTTGGCTAACATTTTTATATTACTTTTCTTACGTCAAACTTTGTGTCACTTCAGTCAAATATATACCACAAGTAAGTCATTTAATTAATAATTATTAATAGACATAAGACTACTGTTTATTACCCCCACATTTCTTGAGAAGATCTTAAGATTGCTTTATCTAAATTATCATGACACAATTTACTAGTAATTATAAGATTGTTAGCAATTATTTATTTATATTATTTGAAGATAAATTAAAAATATGAGAAAAATATGGAATTATACTAATGATGTCTAAATAGACATAACCTAATTTGACATTAATGATACACTAGGTAATAACAGGGATGTGCAAGGTACTAAAGTGCTTTCCTGAAAAATTCAAACCAAATAATAGCAGATTCCTTTCAAAATACTTTATTTTACTTATTATGTTGACCAATATCAATTTTATTTATTTTGGAATTTTATCTTTATTGAGTTAGATATTATCAAAATATTCAAAAATAATTTTTCTAGATCAAAGACCATGACAAAGGTTTTGAAATAAATCAAATAAATCAATAAATCCAGGATCAGTGAATTATTAGAGTGAAAATTAAATTATGATAGACTAGAATATTGAAGAGAATAATTAGCAAACAAAATATGAAATCACTTAAAGAAAATTTATGGAGAAAAAAGTCAATAATTATTAATCATTAAATTATTGATTTAATAATTTCTTTTTTTGTCTCTAAAGGCGTGGTTTAATTATAAACGAAAATCGACAAAAGGCTGGAGTATTTCAATGATTTATATGGGCTTTACCGGTGGTGTAAATGGATTGCTCCAGAGTATATTCCATGAATTAAAATAATGTAGGTAAAACTACCAGTACAGTTTATTTGAATTATTTTTCTTGAATATTTATTTAAAGTTAACTGGTTTATTTTTATTCATATGATTGGAAAACAATTTTTGGCAATTTTGTCAAATTTGGACTCTTGATAGCATCCATTTGTTACGACATACTATTCTTATTACAAGAGTATGTGTTTTATCCAAACAGTGATATCAGTCTTCAGCCGTTAAACGCAGAAAAGAACTTTAACAGACAATTAGGTCGACAAAGTGTTGTCTGTATAACCAGCGGTAAGAGTGATGCTAGGCATACATCGGGTGGCGGTTATCAAAACAAACATTATTGTAAACATCAGATAAATATCAAAACTTTTTAAACTGAAATGAAAACAACTCCCTTCTCGAATAGTATAGAGAGGTACTTTTACTATTGTTTGGTTTGCAATTTTTTATCATAGAGATATAAAAAATTTGTTAACTAGATGAGCACGGGCATTATTTAGTTCTATAAACAAACCTTTCCTAATTCGAGCCTATGATAAATGATAAATTTGATAATTTGATGTTTTGAATAATCTGTTTTGGCTTGATAAAAATGCTTTATAATGATTTATTATCTGTGTTTCAGATTAAT
>JAQGBR010000093.1:0-19882 GCA_034698525.1 Achipteria nitens | reverse complement strand
AAATTTGATTCTTATTAGAAATTAGAGTAAAAGTAAAACAAATTTATGTTTCAAATGACTTATAGATAAGTCACTAATTTATTAGTTTTATTCGATTTAATCGATTAATGGTTTTGACCACAACTTATACCCAATGAGTATATTATGAGTCATATTAAGTAAAAAATGATTAATTTATGACTTGTGTTGAGTTGTCTTCAAAATTAAATACATTTAATTCGGTTTTTATTCAATTTATAGTTCGATACATAACTTTCATTAATAACTTTTGATTATCAATACAAGAGTTGATGAGAAACCATAACTAATGGATGTCTAAACATCTTAAGAGACATCAATTAAAGTGTGATTTAATATAATTTCGAATAAAATTAAACAAAACTTTTGGTTTGTTTTGTAAATTATTAGACAAACCCTTTGTTTTGTATTTGTTTTGATTTTTGTTTTTTAATTTTGAATTTAAAATATTTTAAAATAATGAGTGAAAAATCACCGAAAGAGGTGTCAAAACGTTTGCGATTAGATTCAGACGAATATATTTTAAGAAAACGATTACCAAATCATTTGCCGAAACGAAGAAATGATGTTTACGTCAATACAAACACCAATTTTGGGATTCAAATGAAAAAATGCCAAAAATTGTTGGACTCTAAAGAATTCGACGAAATCTTTATTCACGGTTTGGGTAAAGCTGTCAACAGAGCTATTAATATGTCCTTACAATTAATGGTCGCAAATATTACCTTTAATTGTGTTTAACACAAATTTTCTCATATTTTCTAATATTTTTCAGGAGAGCTATCATTTGGAGAACTCAAGTAATACCTCTTCTGTAGAACTTTATGATGACTTCGAGCCAATTGGACACAACAGAGACCAAAACCAGACATACACTCAAAGACGGATTGTTTCCGCGATTCACATAAAACTATTTCGCAAACAATTAAATAAAACTTAAAATTTTATTCATTTCATTAAAATTATTTTTTATTAAATCAAAATAAATGTCAACTATTTTTCCATTTAAGAAGACATATGAGTGCCAAATGATCTGAAGGAAAGACAACACTCGGAAGAGCTATGTTTAGTGTGATCTCTTCATGACTTGGAAATGGAATTACTTCAGAAACCGTCAAATTATTTGTATCATAGAATATATAGTCGAGACAACCGCTGAAGAATGGCGTGTAATTCGTATAAATAGGTTGACCACAAGCGCTCTCAAGACTAAGGCTGTGACTCATATCAAAGCCTCCAATAGTCTCCTCTGAATCTAACGATTAAATCATTTAGTAATTTATGATTAAAATCATTTTAACTAATATTTACTGCTTTTAAAATCTTCGATATGTTTATTAACAAATCCAGTGGTCATTAGCATCAAAACACCGAATTCGGGACAACTGTTAAAATCTCCGCAAAGAAGGGGTGAAATCTTCAAATCTGGTCTCTATTTATGTCATAAAAATATATTATTTTTGATTTAAATTCAATTTAAGAGTTATTCACTTCTTTTGATAACTTTTCCAAAAGATTTTCCATATATTTAACGAAAATATAGGACTGAATGAGCCGAATGTGATCGGCGTCGGGATGGAAGTAGAGATGAGTATTGCCCAAAAGTATTGCCCGATCCCTCTCTTCCAAACTTCTAAGAAGAATACATTGAAAAATACTCTTACGGGACATAATTCGGTCATAAAGTTTTTGATTAGCGCTGATATCACTTAAGAGTTTAGCAAAAATATGATTCGATTGAAGAACTTTTGCAAAACTAATGTCTTCTGAAGACAATAATTCAAATTTTGAAGTTTTGTAGAAAGTGGACAAACCCTCTCCCGTCGAACCCTTTTCACTATAAATGGATTCGTATTTATTCTGAGAAAGATTTTCATTTTGTAGTGAAGACATAATTGGCTTTAAGTCACTTTCAAACACTTCTCTGTCCACTTCTTGTAGGCAACAGATGTCAGACTTATATCCAATTATTTCTTTAATTAAAAGTTGTTTTCTATAGTCTATTGACAGCGCATATGGAGGACAGTATGGGAACAATTGCTTTCTTGAATATTCCGAATCAGCGTAAGTGTCGGCTAATATGTTATAAGACATTACACGAAATGACCCGAAATTTGATTCATTTTCACAGAATAAATGTCTTTCTTCGAATGGACACAAACCAGGATTGGCTTCAATAGGGTTTTCACTGATGGCTTCCGATTCGATTCCATTATTCGGAAGACAAACCACTTTTAATTTGGTTCCGATATCATCACTACAAGTATTGTAATAAAATCCCTCTGAAATAGGAATCCATTCAATTGAATCAGTGGTTGAGTTAATGTCATCTGATTTTGTATTTTGAGTCAATGGATGTCTAAACCATTGATATTTACAATCATTTAATGAACAAAATTCGAGCAAAACCTTTGGATAAACTATAAACGAAGACATAATAGTTTTGGGAAGTCTTATAAATTTGACTGTCGGTGCGTTTAGAAAGATATCAAATCGATTGTCTCCTACTCTAAGAATTTGGCCTAAAGTTTGAAATTTAAATTTGAAATTAAAATATGTTTTGCATTCAAACAGTTTTAGACCTGATTTCCAGACATCGCTATTAAGAACTTCTGGGCTAACATTAATGCCATCGTTTATCAGTTGGATATCAATTAGTTTGTGGTCTGATTTCACTTCTTTTTTGTTTCCTTTTTTCTTCGTTTTCTTATTTAAGACATTATTAATATTTAATGAAATTCTGGCAAAAGTTTGTCTCAGAGTTTCGTTTTTACTTCTTTTGAATTTAAAATATCTCTCAAAACTCGAATCAAATGAGTATTTGAATGCAATCATTAAATTGTCTTCACTTTCAACTGATCTGACATCACATCTCAAACAACTCATTGCTCTGACTATTGAACTGTTGATTATTTTAATACTTATGTCTAATCTTTTAATAAAATTGATATTAAATAACATAAGTTTTGCATTAATTTATAAAAAGTTCGCAAAATTTTGTTTTAATTTTAATTTTAATTTAAAGAATGAATTCTCAAAATGTCTTCAAATTTATCTGAAATTAAATTTTGATAAAAATAAAAATCAATAAAAACTGTTTGAAATGCATTTAATGATGAAATACTCAAACATTTAATAAATTACTTCAAATTTCTTGGTTTTTATCAAAACTTTATATCTTTTTACGGATTTTAATATTAATTTCCTTTTCGTATAAAATTATAATACAATTAAAGGAAACTTTTATTTCAATTTATTTTCCTTTAAATTAATGAAAACCTGACGTGTTTTTAACAGTTCATAACCAATATTTAAACTTTTCATAATCACAATTCAGTACTTCTATAAACTACAGACTTCTGTCTTTTTAAATACAATATTTAATTAGAAAATGTATTAAATTTGTTAACAGATTTGAGACCTTTTGAGTTTGTTTCCAGAAAAATGTGGAAATTTGAGGAAAATCCCTAAAATACGTGACACTCAATGACTCGCATTTGAAATCAATAATTGAATCGTCAGTTCAGTTGGTTTTTGGTCTTTGATTTGTATTTCACTCAAAAATTAATATTAATATCAAAACAAATATTTATTTGATTTTTAAATTATGGCCTCAATTAATATCGACTCGTTTTTCAATTCTTTGAATCGGAAATTGTATTAAAATTTATAATTTTTGTAAAAAACGATAAATAATTGTTTGTTATCTTTAAAGAGAGCCTCAAATTCAGAGCCATTTAAAAGATGTCTACTCTTCGATGGCAATCGCTCTGTTGTCCGCATCAGTCGGTGGTTATATCCACTTATTTACTAATATATTACAAGTAATTGACTTAATTATAAATTATGTGTTAATTAACGACTAATTAATTATGATTTAAAGGGCGGTCTTTTGTCGGCATTGTTTGCCATCGGGTTTGTGATCGCTCTGTACTCCACTCCCGACACCGGAAAGAATAGGACGACTCGACTCATGTATTTGATTGGATTTGCATTCGCTTCAGGTTTTTGAACACATTTTGAATCAATTGGTGTTTACTCTCAATTCTTAGGTCTGGGTTTGGGTCCACTCATGGAATACACAATTTTGGTGAATCCGGCGATAATTCCGACGGCATTTCTCTCCACTTGTGTTATATTCGGGTGCTTTTCATTGAGTGCAGTATTCAGTGATCAGAGAAAAATGCTTTATTTGGGCGGAACTCTTATGTCGTTCCTCTCACTTCTATTGATGCTATCGATCATCAATTTGTTCATTGGATCCAAACTCTTATATCAGGTATTTATTCAAATTTTCTCCATTTTGTTATCGAAATTAATATTTTATCTAATCTTAAGTCAAATAATATGTCAGTCATTAAAATTGAGTCACAGTTTAAATATTTCACTAAAAGTCAATTCATTTCATTAAATAATTTTTCCATAAATACTATACTTTTGTCGAAACATCTGTTTTACAGCTTTTATTCGTTTAAATGTCTTCTCTGTTCACGAATTTTTAATTTGATTTTTTAGCCCTTTTTTAGATTTATTTCCCACAAAATAATTTGATTGAAGTCTAGAAGTCTTGAGTCCAATGTCTATGTCCTCTGAGAGAGAGAGAGAGAAGCATGCTAACTTTATAGAATGTTTGCATTAACTATAAAATAAATAAAAATTAACGTAATTTTGATTACGATTTATAAACACATTAAAGCCCTCAAAACCATTGTTTAAATAGTGGTCTAATGTTTTGCATTTCAGACACTTTAATGTAATTACAAAACAGATAACAAATGATTAGTTTTTAACGAAATATTTTTCTTTTAATATTTAGATTTCACTAAATTTTGTAAATGAATTCATATAAAGTGTTTGAGAGATAACCCATAAAACTGTTATCAGAAACTGTTATTTCACTGAAGATTATATAATTAGAAATGAGAACATTTGCTCTTTTAGTTGTTAGGACTGCCCAGACTTCTAATTGTTTTCTTATTAATAGTTTAATTAATATAATGAATGAATGATTAGATCCATCTTTATTTGGCGTTTTTCGTTGTTTGCGGTTTCATAATGTATGACACAAACCTCATCATTGAGAAGAGACGTCGCGGCGATACTGACTATATTTCGTGAGTCTATACATATCTGATCCCTAATATAATTATTAATTAAACTTATTTTCAATCAGTCATTCGGTTCTATTATTCTTGGATTTCATCGATATTTTCCGTTATCTTCTCATTATTTTGACACAAAAGGTATTCAATAAAATAATTGATTAAAATTTTTGTTTAATAAGTTTTACCCCAAAAATAGGAGGAAAGAAAGCAAAGGAAAAACAAATAATCCGTTTGTAATTCAGACTTCATTTTCAGTTAATCGAACTCTGGATCTAAACTTAATTTTGTTGCCATTTATTTCTTTTAATTCATAGATTTTTTTGGTTTTATTATTTTTGATTAAAATTATAATTTCAGTGCAAATGCTTTTAAAAAACATTTACTTTATGTCTAAAGTATTTAATAATTGTTTTAAAACTATAAACGTATCTCTATTTCAATGGCAGTGATATCAATACAATCAATAAGTGTTGTAATAATAATACAAATATTTCACAATAAAAACATTAAATTTTATTTCAATTTATTTCTTCTAAAAATCTGAAATTCCCTAAAAGAAAGTCTTCAGTAATATATTGACAGACATTGACTGTTAAGACCAATACTTTCTTAAATCAAAAATTTTAATAATTGTGTAATTGTTGTGATTTGGTTCAGACATCAGACTTAACCAGAATTCCTATTTTATTGACAAACAATTGGCAAAAGTATTCAAATTGACTGTTAGTGCTTTTTGATGGCCTCCTCTGCCCACAAACTATAATAGACCTCAATTTATATATTTTTAATCATCTTTTTTATTTGGATCCTCTAATTTGTGAGTATAAGCGTAAGCAAAATTGGTTGTGAACCTTAATTTAACCTTAATTTAACTTGGTTGAATGGTTTAAATGATTCCATTCACAAATAGTGTTACAAATTATTGAGATATTTGTTTAAACAATTTCTATGACAACATTAAAAGACTCCTCTTTTGGATCATATTTTTGTTTACAATTGATTAATTTAGTTTTAGTCGTAATTTGGATAATATTTCGCAAAATTATTAAACATTTATAATAAAATCCAATCGTTTGATACAAATCACAAATGGATTCTTTAACTGATTTGGATTTCGAAGAGGTATTCATATATTTTTCAGTTTTTAAAATATTTGAATAAAAAATATAAATAATTGTCGATTAGATCGACGACAGAGTTTGCAATCCCTGCCATCGATGGACCGCTTCCGACACTCGAAAGCATTTTAAATGAGGTTTAGTTTAAATGAAATTTTATTATTTGTTGAATGTTTTGATTCAATCGATAGGAAGACAATGATTCTGATGTGAGTGAACTCGAATTGGATCAGAATATCGCAAATAATGGAATCGATTCGACTCTCAATGAATACTTGGATTCAATAGAAAATTCTTCGATAAGTAGTTTGGATTCAAGAAGTCTTAAAAAGTCTTCAAATATATTCTTAAATTACTCGAAAACAAATAGCGATTCAATTGAAGGATCAGTTATTAAACATTCAATACTGAAGAGTCTTTCGGCACAACTAAAGTCAGCCAATACTGACCGCATTAACGCCGGAAAACCCACAGCTCTTACAGTTTCGAGCGCTTATATAGCCGTTGGAACATCTCATGGATTTGTTCTCGTTTTTGGTATACTCTTATCGCTCAGATTATTATAATTTCAGAATAATTTTATTATCAATTCATTAGACTTAAGACAAGTTATGAAATCATGTCTTCGTATAACTGAAGACTCAGGTTCTGTGTCTGCAATTACTATCAGAAAAGATAATTTAAGACTTCTTTGTGGGTACAGCAGAGGAGATGTTAGTCTTTGGAACCTTCAGTCCGGAGAACTCATTAAAGTATTCAATGAATTACATTCACCGCAAACAACAGTTCTTCATTTGAAGGTATTTTCTTACAAATTAAGACAAAAATATTTATTTTAAACAATTATTTAGAAAATAATATTTAAATAATTATTATAAGAGTGTATAAAAGGTTTTGGTAATTGTGATCGAAAAATAGAAAGACTGGCCAGGGTAATACAGTGACATACAGTTAATATGACATACACTGTCCAGAATTAACATCAAACTTAACCTGTCCGATTTGTCTATTTTAATAGTATTTATCGGACAACAATTTTGGTGCTCTCAGTGATAGCAGTGGATCTGTTTTTCTTCTGGACTTTAGAAGAAAAGATGTCGACTCTCAGTGCATATTCTCGGGAAGGTATGTATTATTCTTGAAATAATTGACTTTTCCTAAAGTCTTGAACTCATTTATATTAATTTCAGTCGCGGAGAGGTTTTAACGATCGAACCGTTATTAGTGTCAATGCCTTCAAACAAAGAAGTTATTCATTTCAATAATATTTGTTTACTTTCGATGGCAACTGTGACTAAAGTGATCGCAATATCAGTCCGTCCATCGGTTACCGTTCATTTCACTCAAATACTTAAAGTTTGGAATATATTTTTGATGGCACTTCATATAAGTTTATATGTCTTATGAATTTTAGGGTAATTTCGACACTTTACCACTTCTTTGTTGGCAGTTCGTTATGGTTCAGATCTCTGAAGACAATAGAGTTATAGATCCAGTCCTTTCATTTGCGCGACAGAATAACATTTACTTTTTTCAGGTCCTTTAATAGATTTCATTTCTATTAAATTAATTTAATTTTTGTGTTGTTTTCCAAAATTAAGGCGAGTTATAAGAGTACTTCCAAAGTATTGTTCACTCCATTAATGCAAATAAGTGTTGGATATATAATACAATCAATAATTTGGTTGAATTCTCGAACTATGGTTACAATCGATGGCTCAGAAAAAATGCATGTCTTAGATGTCAGATCTGAAGAAGAAATAGAAGTAATAGAAACCGACAAAATTCAAATGGTTTACGCCAGTGCTCTCTTCAAGTCAATAGAAAATGGCGCAAATGTAAGCCCTGCAATGTCTGCCAGTGCCCAAAGAGCCTGTTATCATTCGGTTTGTGTCTCAAACACCACTCTTTCCAACAATAGTTCCTCCAATTTATTAATTCTTGGTATTAGTTCTGTTCATTTGTTTACAATCAGAAGTTGGACCGAAAGAATAGATTTATTGATAAATGAGAATAAATTTGTGGAGGCGTTAGGGCTAACCCTCTCTTTCTATAATAATTCTGCAAAAGCTGTGATCGGTTTAAACGGAAAAAAGTCTGAAAAACGTAAAATAGTTTCACAAAAACTGATTGAAGTATTGAATAAATACGTCGATTACGGAATCAGTTTATGTCCAGAAAATGGAAAAATAGAATATTTATTCGAACACTACCGACACTTAATCCCGACGTGTGTTGACTATTGTCTGGCCATTGAAGACAATCACTATATTCTCAATGAATTATTTGATAAGTTTTCTGACGACTCAATCGCTAAAAACATATTTTTGGACGCATTAGAACCCCATGTCTTAAAAGGAGATCTCAAAAATTTTAGTCCAATTCTGGCCAAACAATTGATACGATATTATGAGGACAAGAAATGGTTTCACAATTTAGAGGCAGTGGTCACACATATTGAGATCACATCTCTAGACATACATTATGTGATGACTATCTGTCAAAAGCACTGTCTTTTTGATGCTATTATTTATATTCATAACAACGCTTTCGATGATTATATGACACCATTTGATCAATTGATCCAAAAATTGGAATATTCTTTAAGAGATGGAAATGAATTAACAGATGAAGTGATTGGTTATGGAAACAAACTAATCGATTATTTGAGTGCTCTCCTAAGAGGTCGTTCCTATCCTTCTGATAAACTGTTCGAAACGGAAAAGAAATTGCTTTTAAGAAAAGAGATTTTGTCGCGAATCACAAAAATAGATCAAAGAATTCCTTCTAATCATAATTTGAAATCTTTTGCCACAGATTTGTATCCGAATTTGAAAACTCTTTTAGACTTTAATACAAAACAATTTTTAACTATTCTTTCGAATGGTTTCGAAACTTTTGATTCTGAGAATAGTTTTTTGTAAGTTTTTAAATATTTTGTTTCGATTTATTGAAAACATTCAGTAATTGTCTCATAGAATGAATGAAAAACAACGAGTCGTTGATATTCTAATTCAAGTTATGGTCGAAAGTCCAGGTTTTGATGACAAACAAATGGGCGCTCTTTTTATATTTATTGCTACAATTCTTTCAAATAAACGAAATACTCTATCAATAAAAGATTCACTAATGGATCAGGTATTCAACCAATTAATTATCATTCATTAAAACTTAAATATATCCAAATCTGTATAATATTTACACATATTTTGGGGTCTTATGCGCCAAAAATAGGAGTCAGTAAACCCTATCATTTGTTAACACAATTACGTTGTATTCAGAGATTGAATATTAGTTAACAAATAGTGTCAGTACTTAATACTATTCAATAATTACTATTTTATCTGTTCTCAGATTTTGGAATATTTGTTCAAATCTGAAGAATTTTCGTGGTTTGAAGAACGACAACAGGTCTTATTAGAACTGTTGCAGTCAGACAATGGGCTGGTCTTCGATGAAAATAAGATCATTGAAATGGCAAAAAACGCCAATTTGTAAGTATATTATATTTTAATTAATATAATATTAAACTCAAAATTCCTTTTCTATTAGTTTTCGAATTTGTGAATATATTTACATAAAGAATAGAAATTGGGGCCAAAATTTAACATGTTACTTTAATGATAAACACAGAAAGGTTAATTTTGATTTTAATTGATTTGTTTTAAACCAATTGATTGCAATTTCAGAGTCATGTCTTTGATTATATCAATCAAATACTTCTGTCTTCAAATGTAACCGAAGAAGAAAAGAATGTTTTCAAACAATTTATTTATTCAAAAATCGATTGTTTGACAGAAATTGATAACAAAAAGTCCTCGAAATTGATTTTAAATGATTTAGATATCGAACGTTTCGAAGATATTCTTCATTCACTTAAAACTAATCCACAAATTTTATATAAATTCTTATTCGGGGTATTATTTGGGACGACATCCAAAACACACAAAAGAGATCCGTCGACAGGAAGTATTAGCTTTGAGTCATTGTCTTTAAAAGAACAGCGAAAGCAAACAATAATAACAGATCAGAAAATTCAGGAACAGTTTATTGAACTGATGTGTGAATTTGAACCAAATTTTGTGTTTAAGGCATTAAATCTTCTCGAAGACTATCGACCGGATATTGTTTTAGTAGTGAGTATTCAATCGTTTTATATATTTCTAAAAAACTTTTCTAAAATTTATTAATTTTTTGATAAAGAATTGCAAAAAATATAATTTAATTGAGGGAACGGCATATCTTCTCGAAAAGTGCTCTGAATTTGAAGAAGCCTTCAATTTATTGTACAAAGAATTGGATGAATCGATCAAAGATTTCAATGAATCAGAAATGGATAAAAGTTGGCACAGAATTGAAAATCAAATGAATAATTTAATCGATTTCTGTCGGCGCTCTTCTCCTAAAATGGTTGGAACCAAAGAAAGTCAAAATTTTTGGTTGAGTTTATTGGACTCAATGCTTACAATCAAACAACTGATTAAGAGTTCTTCAAAAGCACATCCTTTGGGAGGAAGTGTTGACAAAGATTTGAATGGATTATTGACTAACCTAATAGAGTGTATGAAAAACACAACTGATTTGACTTCAATTTTTGAAACTGTGATAAATAAGCCGTCATTACTGTCCGGTAGTGGACCGACACTTTACATTTGGAGAGATATGTTTAATATTGTATATGAAAACTATAATTATGAGGAAACTCTTCTGCACACCACTAATAGTTTACTTCTCAATGAATTACACCAACAATTCATTCGTCTTAAGAAAGACGTGAATAAAGGGAACGCCAATCGATATAAGTTATGTCCCGTTTGTTCGAAAGCACTCGACATCGAAGACAGCATAATATTTCACTGTTCGCATACATTCCATGAGAAATGTGTTACTTTCAAAGGAAAGCCACCCAAATGTCAATTATGTGATCCTTCATCTGATGATAACATAGATAATGAAAAATCTTCGCATCGGTTGAGTCTAACACAAGAGTCCACACAAAACACTAATTCTGACCAAAGTTTGAGAAAAACATTAAAATTAAGTGAAAGTCAAATGAAAACTTTGGAATATCTTCGAAACGGCCAACGAATCGATTCCAGAGTGAGTGAAGAATATCTTTTTATTCTTATTCTTAAACTTAATTTTAATAAATTTTTTATTTTGAAAATAAGGCAAAGATTTTAAACCATTTGCCAAACACTCGAATCAAACTATTATCAAATGAGGGACAGACAGACGATAATTTCAAACTAAATTTGGCCCCAAAATGGAGAAAATTGAGTTAAGACTTAAGCGTAATATTAATTTATTTATTTAAATCATTAAATGTTTTATCAAATTTAAAAATAAGTTAATTTCGATGTTTTAGTTATAAATTAATTACAATTCCATATATTTTCAGTAAATAATTATTATAGAAATCGAATTAAAACATAAATTGATTTTAAATTTTGTATAAAATATTTTGAATATAAGACTGACTTTGATTTTAATTTGACTTAAAATAATAGACTAGTATTAGGTTAGGGGTCAGAGTCAGTACCACTTTGAGTATTATTGCGTACGACTAGTGTTAGGAAAATATAAATAATTTTTGGGTTATTTGTGTTTTTGGGGTAAACATTACAATACAAAAGCAAAGAGTTTGACGATTAGCTGCTGTGAACCCAACCGATTGGCACCCATTTTGGCTCCGTTTCTATCGAATTAATTATCTCTAAAAGTTTCAGAAACGCTGTCCTCAACTCATCATTAATTAAAGTGATATCAAAATACTGAGCGTACAAATAGTTTAGTTTATGCGCTCCAAAAATCATTGAATGGAAGAACTCTTCAATTGTTTTATTGGATAAACTTTTATCACATCTTTGAATACGAGAAGCGATCAAACGATTTAAGTCATAAGAGGGCCGAATGAACACTATATAAGGCTTGAATTCTGACGTATAAATCCGTTTTAAGCCCTGAGAACTCAAATTTAGTAAACAAACAAAACCAGTGCTAAGAATTTGATGAATCGATTCCTTATGAATGCCGTAATAATTGCCTTTAAATTCTCCGAATTCTATAAAATTTCCGGATTTTATCTCTGATTCCATACATTCATCGCTTACGAAATGATAATCAATTCCTTCGTTTTCTGAGAACCGTTTAAATCTTGTGGTGTGAGGTATGGGTCGACGAAAATGATTGGGTCTGTGTTCCAACAATAGTCTTATCAGTGTTTTACGTCCGACACCTTTCGGACCGATGAACACAATTGGTCTGAACTGATTGGGTCGGGGATAGTATTTGGCCACCGATTCATAAGTGGCGATCCTCTCCCTATCGAAGTCAATGTTATGGCACACGTCATACATTATTTTCTTGACTTTACGGGGCGTCCAAATAGCTTTACGGAACGGCGACTTTAGGCCCGGCATTATCTCAATATATCGGTTGCGGTCATACTGTGACTTAAGGTCTCGCATCGCAGCAAAACGTCTTTCCTGTAATTGTTGTCCGGGTATTAAACCAGCGAAAGAGTACCAACACTTTTCACAGGACTGGTCGTTGGGATCGGGTTGTTTGGAGGCCTGCCACCAATTAGGGTCCTCTTTGTTTAGAACATTCAAAATATTTCCCCTTTTGAAGGGTAAACCGATTTCTCCGCACGGAATATGAGGATCAGTAGTGGGATCGTAATCGAAGTGCGCCCTAACTGTGATGTGAGTGGTCTTAACGGGTCGGTCACTCTTGTCTGCGGCCAACATTTTAAAACAAATGCTGCCTTCCCTGCAGTTGCGTTCGAGTAAATGGATGACATCAACCGGTGAACGGCCCCGAACTGAAATGCCATTCACTTCAAGTATCTGATCCCCAACATTGATAACACCACTCCTATGAGCTGCTCCTCCGACAAGAACTCGAGCTAAAACTACTGCTCCGCTCTGTTCATCCACTTTAACGGTTGCGCCCAACGGTTCGTCGTTTTTAACGACTCGAACTATTTTAAGGATCTGACTCTCATCCGAATCCAAGACATCTCTGAACTGTTGTTCAGCGAACAGATCCGATGAGTAGTCATTACGGGCGACACAATCGGCCGCCAAAACAACTGCTTTCAAGTGAGGACTTCCTATAATATCACACAAATCTCGACACTCAGAAATCCATTCATTTTTTAATGAATTATAGACTTCAGTCATAAGATTAGTGGCGTTCTTAAGAGGTTTGCATTTCTCACTATTTCTCTCAAAATTAGACATTTTATCGAAGATCTGAAAACAGAAAGAAATCAATAATTGGTTTATAAATAAATGGTTTGTTTATTACACATATTAACGATCACTCAATTTAACCACTTTTTAGATCAATCAGACAATCATTGGATCCCATATTGTCTGCGAATCGCATCATTCCTACCATAAGACTCAACACAAGACAAACCATTCCCTAAAATTTAATGGTTTATCACATTTTTATTAGTAAAGAGTTTTCAATTAATTTTCATTCATTAAAAAATTAAATAACAAAACAAAACAAAAATGACTTAAAATTTCATTCAAAACAAGTTTTGAAAAAAATTGCGAAAAATGAGTAAAAAATATTTTTTCAATAAATAAATAAAATGAGAAATAAATGAATGAATGCCTAAAAATGTCAATTGAGGTCACATTACAAGCAATTAAAGTCTAATCAAAAATATTAAGTTTTTGTTTACATTTTTTTGAAGTCAAAACAGAAAACATTTGAATCCTTTGTTGTCATCGTTTAAAATAATGACTGATTAACAGCCAAATGATGACAATTCAAACATTTATTATCATAATTCACATCATTTTTCAACTCTAATCTGAAGATAAACTTTTGTAATAAAAATTATTTATCAAAACTGAAGGTTACACTCAATAAAAATATATACAGTTTTTAATAGATTTTAGCAAAACTAATAATTGAGTTAATTAAAAATATTTGGATAAATCTCGAATATGCAAGGCATTAATTTGTTTATTAAGGTTAACTTCATTAATTTATAAAAATATTTTGATATAAATTGAGTTTATTATACTTTGCAAAACAGTGAATTGAATTGAATTTTATTTGCCAAATAAAACTGGATTGCTAAAATCAATTTAAAACTGTTTTGTAAAATAAATTTCCCAAAACTGATGATAAGTCGTCATAAAGTCTGTTATAAAAAATAGGGTTTTAAGGAATCCCTCAAATATATCATTGATTTGAATGGCATTCAATGATAGAATCTCTTCCGTTGTTATATATTTAGTCACAGCGTTTGTTAATTGACTTGAATTGGGGGACAATTTACTCATCTCTAAAATCATCTGATTTTATAATTTAATTATTTTCAAAACAAAACTATTTAAACGAATTATAAATCAAAGCATTAATTGAGGAAAAATTGTGATTAAAAATATCGACAAATATTTTGTTGACTGAAATTTAAAATTAAATTAAAAAATATATTTAGTATTGAATTAAAAGCTGAAAGAATTGTCAAAAGTATGTGAGAAACTCAGTGTTAGTGCGATCCCTGGTATTAATGAATTGATTGCTCGCAATGGGATTGTATGCAAACATTGACTCGTATTTATGGCAAACAGTTTCCGATAATTCCTTTGAAATGGCATTAATTAATGATTAAATTCATTGTTAATGTCTTTAATGGTAATGCAATCGAGAAAATGCTTTCGACTAAATGATGGGTAAATATATATTAGATTTACTCAAAGAGTTCACAATATTTAGTAAAATAGAGTTCAGTAATGATTTTTCAGTCATTTTGTGCTCACAATAAGTGACTGTAACTGACAATAGAGACGCCATTTATGACATTATTTAACGTTAATTCACTATTTATTAATCATTAGTATTACCACTGATTTGGACTAAACTTTTAATTGTTTTTAATTGCTTTGACTGTCGTTTGATATAATTTGATAAATAATTTGCAATTTTGTTAATTGAAATCAAATCTAATAGTAATCGATGTGTTTGTCTATAAACAGGTATTTCGATAAGAAGTCATCGAACCATCACTTAGAGGTATAACCATTTTATAGACATTAATATCAGACAATTAATTGATTACTACTTTGATTGTAACCAACATTTTATTCTTATCTCTCAGTGATTGAAGACTTTCTTACAATTAATCCATTAATTGATTGTTATTTTAATTTTGTTTGTAATTAATGTGATTTTAATGACATTTACTTCGGATTTAATCTTCAAAATTGATATTTAAATGAATGCAAATTATTATCACTCAATAATTATAATGTTTTCTACAAATTATAGTCATTTATAGACTAAATTAGATGCAAACAAACGACAATTTTTAATAATTATCTTAATTTAGGACTCAATGAGTAAATATTCGTCGAAAAGTATCAACAGTTATGGCAATTGCAACGACTCTTCGTATGGAAAACATCGACGAAACTGTTCGCCAACTAATGGCAGTAATAGTCGGTCCAGAAGTGGTTCACCCGATAATTGGAGTCCCAATCGAAGTGTTTATGCGAACAAATCGTCGTATTCTCGAAATAAAGATCGCGACAGAGATAGGGATCGGGAAAGAGATAAATATTATGACAGTAAGAAGAAAGGGATGAACTGTCACTCATCTCGAAGTCGGTCTCCAATAGAATCCAAACAGAATTACAATAAGAGTGTAAACAATCATTCGAGTCATGACATGAATAATGACATAAGAAGTGGTACTAATCGTAACCACAATTCAAAGACATTTAGCGATTGGACCGAACAAATGAGTTCCACCGGAAAAAAATATTATTATAATCGCAAAACACAAGTCTCTCAGTGGGAGAAACCTAAGGAATGGCTCGAAATAGAGAGACGACATACGACCAAATCTGACAGACATTCTTCGCATTCATTTCGTGATAATAGTCGTGACAAGAGTTGTGTCACTTCTTCTAATAGTAAACAATATATTCACACAAATGAGTTGTCTTCAGGACATAGAGATAAAGACAACTCTAGAAGTAAACTGAGTGGAAGTGCCAGTACTGGCAGTAATAGCAACAGTAGTATTAGATCTCATTCGAGACGAGAGGACGACTTGAGGCCAACCATTGATAGGTCTAATTCTGACTCTAAACGGCAAAACGAAAGCAGGAATTCTATGAATTGTGTAAAACGTGTCTCTGAATCACTGAAGTCTCCAAATGTTATGTTAAATGAATCTTCAAATACTAACTCCAATACTAACAACAAAACCATTTTTCTAAACAATAACCAAACAAATGATGTCATTATTCGGACTCAAAATCAAGGCATGACTTCTAACACTATTAATACTAATAATAATTACAATAATATTAATAACATTAATAATAACAACAATAATAATAACAGCTCTGGAAGTGCTCAGCAACTGTTAAATCAAATTTTGTCACAGCAGTTGTCTCCGACACAAACTCAGGCTCTGCAGAAAATACTTGTTTCTTCAACTCAGGGCTCTGTTTCTAATGAACTGTCGTTAAACTTTCCTGAAGAGACTCTGAGAGCACTCCAACAGGCCTTACAGTCGCTGTCCAAAGCCAGTGACCCGAAGAGTCATACCAGTCAGTCGTCACGACATCGAGTCTCGAGTTCGCCGCGAAATGCTTCAGTGGTCGGCGCCAGCAGTGAGTCGCCGGTGTCGACATCGGGTCCTTTAGGCCATCATCACCGACACCATCACATGCATCACAATCAACATCACTACCACTCACAACAGACACACCATCAGAGCGCTGATGGCATTCGACAAGAATTAGATCTTATAAGTCGGGCCCACATTAATAAGTCGCCCATCTCTGAGAAGAGCGGCATATCTTCGACCCGACACGACAGCCCGCCTTCCAGTGTAACCAACATCTCGTCTGCAATCAGTTCTGCATCACTTAAGCCCTCAGTGCCTACACTCACGCCTTCTTTGGCCAATTACTTCAGAGAAGACTTAGTGAGTCACGTGACCGGATGGCAGGCCGACCATGCTGAGAAACAGGTACACCACAACCCTCTCAACCCACACCTCTCTCTCCCTTTCATTACTAATACTGTTTGAATTCAAAAATTGTTGTTTAAGTGTTTAACAAAAAGTGTTGAATTCCAGGCAAACCATTATTCAAACCAATCGCATGAAATCGGTAGTCATCAGTGCACTCGAGTGTCGGCCGAACTCAAAATGGCCCGATCTCTGGTCAGACTGACCGAAATACAATCTACACTTCAGGAGCAAAGGTCTTAACTCTTATTTTAAGCTTTTATTTAAATTTGTTTTTAATAATTAATTAAAATCCTTAAACAGAATCCTATTCGCGACCCAACAGATAAAAAATGTCGAGGAATGGAAGGGACAGAATGCGTCCCACTCTTCATATCACTCCTAGTATTTGTTTATACTCTATGTCTCTATAAATGGTTAAACATTGCGATCAAATAAATTATATAAATTGTAAAAATTATTCAAAAAAATTTTTACTTTAATTTTAAAAATAAGTTTATGTTTACATAAAGTGTTCAAACATTTCGACAATAAATACTAAATTTAAACGAATCTGTATATTGAGTACAATAATAGCTTTTATATGAATCGGTAGTCCATCAGTTCATTGATTTTATTTACAAAATTATCGCTAATTTAATGTAAAATCCATTTTTCCCAAAATCACAGACAACGGGTCTCACTATGGATAAGGAGTTTTTAAGTTTAATTTATTTCGTTTTTAGAACATTTGATTGCAGTTTAATTGAGTCAATAACTAAACCCATAATTTCACTCTTAATTAGAAATCGTTTGTTAATTATTCTTCAATTGAATTGTTTTCTCAATTCTATCATTTGTACCATAAATTCATTATTACTTTTAAATAAAGAGAATTCAAATTTCAGTAAAACTTTTCTTTTAATTCAAAAGTATGTAAACAATTCTCCATAAGAGCTAAGATTTTGCCGAAACTAATCATTTTTGGAGATTTAAGACATCAAATTCTATCCCAATATTATTGTCTTCTTTAGAATCGCACAGAACTTAACATTTGACCCAATGTTCAACTTTTTACAAATTAGTGATTACCAAAAGTTCCAAAGGGTTGAAGACTTCAACTGTTTTCCAAACTTATAAACAAAAACTATAATTAATTCCTAATGAGTTGACCAGAAAATGGTTGGTTTCAATCAATAAGAGGACTACACTTTTAAGTATTAAATTCTTTTTTAAAATGGTTTTCCCAATCATTAGATTTAAAACTGAAATATTTATGATTAATGCGATCCTATTTTAAACATTTAATAAACGATTATTAATTGCATTTAAAAATTTTAGATTAATTTAATAATAGAGTTATAAATACTTAAATAGAAGATTCAAAACCATTGAATCGATTTGACTCTTAGACTAATCATTATATCTTAAAAGAAAATACCAATTTTCAGTAAAATATTCCTCATAATTATTCCTGATAATTACCAGACATCTATTATATTAAAACCCTTTCATCTAAGGTCTGTAACTTGACTTCTATCTGGAAATTTCAAACTTTTTTGCTTATTAATATTTTGGCAAGCTCATTTCAGATTCATTCTTTAAAGGTGCTGATGGCTGTCTTGATACCATAGTGGCCAGGTAAATTGAGCTTCAAATAAGGTGCATTAAAAGATGCATTTTTCAAATTTGAATCATTAATTTATAATAAATGAAAAATTTAATCAATTCCTGCAAAAAGTTGAGACTAAGATTCAAATGACAGTAAGTTTTGAACAAAAAAGGAATCATTTAATAAATGTATTAAATATTTATCAATTGATAGAAATATAAACAATTTTTAAAAATAAATTAATTATTCATATTTGCTTGTTCATAAATGATTAAAATATGCTTGATCTATCAATCATTCTATACTAATATAGAAAAATGTACGTTATTTGAAGCTCAATTTACCTGGCCACTACCGTATCAAGACATGGCCACCATTTTTAAAGGATGAAATTAATAATAAAATTCCAAATTAATTCAAAATATAAGGAGAAAACTGAACAAGGATAAGTATCCTAATGAACAATTTCGAAAATGACACTGTGCAAAATGTTGTCTATTTGCCAATCTTTTAATTGAACTAGCAAAATCTCATTTCTACAATAAATAAATAAATAAATAGAATATACAACTATTTTACAAAAAGAATAGACGTTTCTCTAATCACAAAACAAGATGAGAGTCCAGAGAAATGTTTGTATTTTGAGTTCTTGGAGAAACCCGTTCACACATTTGTCGGCAATTTTATAGAATCCACGCTTTGGCCGACTTATTGTTGTCCTTATTCTTAGTTAATGTTATTTTGTCAACAAATAGATTCTTTTTCTAGATCTTCCTGAAGTGAAGGAGGAGAGGAGTCTAATCCACTCTCTTATTATATGTGAGTGAAATTCATAAGTTTATAACATTTTTGTATTCATTTAAGAGTTTTTTGACATTTTTTTCAAATACTTTCTCTCTTTTATGAGTTCAAAATGTGTCACTTTCTGGGATCATATAATATGTAGACTTTTTTCAATTTAATAATAATAGAAAATTTCATTATTATCTATAATATATAAAATCTTGTGCTGTGTTTGTGTGCATAAATAATT
>JAQGBR010000092.1:0-19903 GCA_034698525.1 Achipteria nitens | reverse complement strand
GTAGAGCCTTTATTTTTAATGATTTTTGGATTCAATATATAAGAATAGAAGCTCCATCACCTCGAACGAACCAATTACATGAATTCAAATCACTTATAAATCTAATATGTAAAAATTATACTATAAACGTAATAGATGAGTTATCTAACCAATTAAATGGCAATAGGGATAGATGGGATAAGCTAGATAGGCATAAGAATTGCGATCCTCTCGTAACAAATATGTTTGACGATGCAGTAAAACCAATGGAAGAGATTTTAAATAAAAAATATAAACATTTTGTTGAAAAAAATTATAACCGAAAAAAGAGAGAACTTTTTACAGCATTTCTTGTAGCAGCTGGAATAGCCACAGTTGCTACATTTGCAGCTGGTTTCTTTTATGGAAAAAATAATGATAATAATGAAGAAAAAATACAAGAATTAAGCAATGAAATTGCGAAATCGAATAGGAAAACCAAACTACTAGAAGAGGCAATGATCGGTTTAAGCCACGTCAACAATGCAAGGTTCGATGAAGTGGAGGAAAAATTAAAATATATCGTTGAATCAACAAAAAAATTATTCAACCAAGTTTACACACATTTAAATACTGCGATAAGAAACATTCATGAGGATCTTAGATTAATGGAACTACAAATAAATAAACGGATATCGATAGGTGAACAAATATCTAAATTACAAAATTTCATGACTATTTATATCGAAGAGTTACGATTTTGGGATAATATTTTTATAATGTTACGAAAAGGAAATCTCCCAAGAGAATTATTCAGTACAAATGTCTTAAATAGATTATTAGAAGATATAGAAAATAATTTGCACGGAAAGTACGAAATTGGTTTAAAAAAGGAAGATTGGGTACTGTTTTATAATCTACCAATAGTCACGTATTTAGTAAAAGAAGAACTCGTGGTTAATGAAACAAAACATTTTTTGTATTTAAAAATAAAAATTCCTTTAAAGCGATTCGGTACACAAAATCAATTTAACATAATAACTCCAAACAATCTCCCATTTCCCTGCATTAATAATAAATGTCTTCTTAGAGAGAAAACAGAAAATAAATTAATTTCCTTCAACCTCCCGCAACATGTTTGGTTATTAAACCCCAATTCGGGGAAAATAGATGAAGAAGCAAACATAGATCACTTCTCATGTCATCGCACTTTTGAAGAGAAAATCTGCTATACCTATTCACCAGAATTACTACAAAATCCTTCCATGTGTACAAAAGCTATATATGATTGGAATATTTATGACATTACCACTTATTGTAAATTTGAACAGCGATATACCGAAGATTATCGTGTAATAAGGCTCAACAACTACCAATTTATGCTTCATGGTTTGATAGTAGATCATTATTTTGAAGAATGTCTTGATAGTAAACCTATTAAAAGAAAAATAGAAGATTGGTCACGTGTAATAAGCGTAAAAACTGGATGTAATATTTTTGTACCAGCAACGAGACAAAAACTCTACGGCCCATTTTCCGAACCACTTACTGGGTCATATAATTTCACAGACTTTAGCCTCTTTTCACCATTAATATTCAACTTAAGTGAAATGATGAGAAAACCGAAAATCTTCGTTACAAATAACATTACATTTAGTCAAGCAAATTTTTACTTTAAATGAACAAATATTCGATGATCTTAGAGAGAGAATGGATGATGAAAAAATGCCTGAACTAAATAAAATATCTCTTGAAATTACTAGAAGTTTGTCTAGGGATCTAAAAGATCTTGAAGGAAATTTCCAGACATTCACATATCGATCCACGTTTTGGGGCCTTTTCGCAGTGTTTGGGGATTTCTTACAAGTAACGGCAACACTCATTGTCATATTTGGAACATTGACATATACGCGTTTATTTGGATGTTTGGGTTTTGGAGTTATTCTAATTAAACCACAACGTGTAGAAGCTTGGTCAATATTCCCAACAATTCAAATATTACCAAACATAAGTGCGCATGTTTTGGAAGACGTTACTTTTATTTCTTGGATAAGCAAAATTTTATTAGTAACACTTTTTATAATTTTAATGATTATGTGCTTCACTACAAAAATGTTTAGAAAAGTAAAATTAACATTACATTACGGACGATATCAACCAACATTTATGGAAGGAATCCATCCAAAATATTCAATTTTGTTAAACATCTACAATAAGACAAGATTTTTTACACATAAAACTGTTGAGAATATCTATATAAAAATTCCAATAACAACAATGCCTCATCAAAATGTTTTCGACATTAAGTGTAAAAATTCAATTGTAACCTGGTATATAACACAAAAGAAACGGGGACCAGGAATTGCATTATCAGATCAATTACATTTAATAGCATTTGATAAAGGAGGAAACCGTATTAGAGATCGCAATCAACCAGTTTTTCTACCTCTTAATCAAATTATTTGGACCTCTTCTCCTGAGCCTGAAGCATTAAAAATTAACAATAATTATGACTTTGGAATGGTGAACATTTTAAGGGATCCCATAATGAATGGAACTAAGCCTATAAAACAAAAATCTAATTTGGAAAGAATGGAACAAGACTCTGATGGTTATATGATACCAAATACCACCACTTCCTTGCTTTGAATAAATCACAATGCAAACTGTCCCACATGCCCTAAGAATTATATAATTAAAACCTAAAATTGTATTTAAAATATATAAGTACACAAACTTGAATTAACAAATAAAAATAAATTTAAACAATAAATCAAATTTTGTGTAGAAATAATGGCAGATAAGAAATTTGAAGAGGTATTTCATCATACAGAACCTATACAGTTCTATGATGATTTAAACTCTCATAGTTATGAAGTAAATACAAAAGAAGGTAATGAGCAGTCGTCTAATCAAATCCCTCAAGCTACTGCTCCGCCAATACCTGAAGAGAGAATCCGAAACCAGGCTTATGGGACAGCCATAATCCCTAAATCGTTTGATGGGAAAACAAACCCCAGAATGTGGCTCAACCATTATGAGACTGTAGCTGATGCTAATCTTTGGAATAATGAGATGAAATTGAAAAGAGTGATAGGGTCGTTAGATGGGGCTGCCCAAAGCTGGTATATGAATCAGCGCATAACTAACCCCTTTCTCAGTTGGATCCAATTCAAAGATGGACTAATATCGAGGTTCACCAATACACTCGATGACATAATGCTGACAGAAAATATCATTCGAACTAAACAACGAAATAATGATTTCGATAATTATTGGGAACAAAAGCTCGGTTTAATAAAAATGACGTCACCAAACATGAATGAAAAAGAACTGATGAATCATCTCTTTAACGGTTTGAATAAAGAGACGAGAAATAGGGTGATGGATAAGCTACCTGTTCGACGATGTGAAACAGCAGCTGAATTACAGGCTCTTGTAAAAGAAATAATCGATATTCAAAATTACCAACAGGACGAGGTAATAAATACACCAAACAGAAGAAATAAATATCACAGTAATGCTTTTGTTGAGGCAAGAAGACCTGAAAAACAATTCTGGTCTAACAACAGAAATAATAATAATCCAAACAAAATATGGAAATTAGAACGGGAAATAAGAGAGATGAAAGAGCAAATGAAAACTAATCAAATAAAAGAAGAAGAAACTAATAACCCAAACAATAAGGAAAAAAGAAAATGGAAAATTAATAAAAATATACCCAAAGAGGATACTGATTGGAAAGAACAAGTGGAATGTTTCAATTGTCATAAAACTGGTCATTACTCTCGAGAATGCCCAGATAAAATAATTAAATGCTTTAATTGTAATAAAAATGGGCATTTCGCCAGAGAATGTCTCGAGCCATCAAAAAGACAGATAAAAGGAGTCAGGAAAATGAAAGAACGCAAAAATAATCGTCAAAATGAGTCGGGAAACGAATAGAAACGAAATTAAAAAGGGAGTGTAATTTCGTTTTCCTTGACAAATCTCCTGAAAATTCCCACACTTTAATTAAAATACCAATCAAAATTAATAATGTTAAATGTCAGTCAATAGTAGACACAGGATCAACGATTTCTATAATAAACCCGAAATTAATTGAAATCCTAAAAGAAAAACCAAAAATCAAATTTGGGATCCATGTTCGACTTTTAGACCAAAGTTATACTGAACTTGAAAATGTAGTGAATCTTGAAGTCGAACTGGATGAAACAATATATTTACATGACTTTTACATTTATGACAAACTCCGATATGATGTCCTACTAGGACTAGATTTCTGCCGAAAATCAAATTTAACTCTTAACTTCCGAAACGAAGACTCCTTCGACTGGTCAAATTCAAATTTATTATCGGAAAACTATAAATCCGATGTTCGTCTCAAAGAAGAAACAATAATACTACCCGAGTCATTACGAAAACTTGACTGTCAATTAACATTTAATGTTAAAATTGGTCTATTCAAACCAGACAAAAGACTTAAAGAAGAATTTAATCTCGAATTACAAGAATGTCTAATTGAAACTACAGATAGTTGTAATATTTTCGTGTATAACCCACGTTCTACAAAAATACTTCTTTTCAAAAATATGAAAATTGGTTCAATATATAGTATAGTTGAATTGAATACTATTGAAGAGAATTTTCTTGTAGAAACAAAACCAGACATCACTACTAAACAATTTAATATTGGTTCCAAAATTCCCGAAGAAAGACAATTAATCCTTGAGTTACTTGAGGATTATAGATTTATCTTTGGAGATTCTATGAGCCAATTAAGTAGAGCTATTGGCGTTGAACACGAAATAAATTTGACAACAGAAGAACCAATAAAATTGAGATCGTATAAACACTCTCCAAAAGAAAAACAAATAATTAGAGATCAAGTAAAGGAAATGCTTGCAAATGGTGTTATAGAGGAAAGTCAATCTCCTTATTCAGCTCCAGTCGTTTTGGTAAAAAAGAAAAATGGAAAGATTCGATTTTGCATTGATTACAGAAAACTAAACGACATCACAATAAAAGATCGTCATCCACTACCTCTTATTTCCGATACAATTAATCTAATGACAAATTCCAAATATTTTTCAGTAATGGACTTAATGTCCGGTTATTGGAATGTAAAAATGAAAGAAGAAGATAAACCGAAAACTGCATTTATTACTCCGGATGCATTGTATCAATGGAAAGTTATGCCTTTTGGGTTATCGAATGCTCCGGCAACATTCCAACGTTATATGCAAAAAGTTCTACAAGAAGTCTTTTATAAATTCGTAGTCGTATATTTGGATGATCTGCTTGTGTTTAGTGACAACCTTGACGATCACTATTCCCATCTTCAGAAGATATTCGAAATCATTAAAAAGAATAATCTAAGATTATCCATCGAAAAATGTAATTTCCTCAGTTCACAAGTAAAATATCTCGGGCACATCATATCCTCAAAAGGAATAAGACCGGACGAAGATAAATTAAAATCTGTCGAAAACTTTCCTATACCCAAAAAAGTGAAAGATGTTCAAAGCTTTTTAGGCTTAGCAAATTACTATCGAGTATTTGTAGAAAAATATGCCTATATAGCAAACCCATTAACTAATCTATTAAGAAAGAATGTTAAATTCGAATGGACATCAGAATGTAATGAGGCATTCAACAATTTGAAGTCAAGATTGATGCAAGCACCAATTCTTGCCCAATTCAAAGAAGAGTGTGAGGTGGAAATATTCACTGATGCGTGTATGTATGGAATGTCGGCAATTTTAGGACAAATACAAGAGGAAAAACACGTTGTTATTAGTTATAACAGTAAAATGTTTAATGGGGCCCAACTCAATTATTCGATAACAGAAAAAGAATGTTTAGCAATTGTTTATGCTGTTAAAAAATATAGACATTTTGTCTATGGTTCTCACTTCACTCTTTATAGTGATCATAATCCACTTCAACACATAATGAAAATCAAAAACCCAAATGGCCGTCTTACGAGATGGTCACTGATCCTAATGGAATATGACTTTACAATTGTGTATAAACCCGGAAAGAACCACCAAAACGCAGATGCCTTATCAAGATATCCTTATGAACAACCAGATGACAAGGATGAAGAAATGACTTTATTATTAAATACTACCGTAAATATACCAGAAGCCCAATCAAAGGATGAATGGTGTAAAAATATAATGAACTCTATAAAAATGGGAGGTAAAATTAATCAGAAGTTCATTATCGAAAATAACGTATTATATCGTAAAACATTTGATACAAACCACCAAAAGAAATTATTGGTTTGCCTTCCAAAATTGTTAAGAAAACAAGTATTAAGAGATTTACATGATAGTGAGATCGCAGGCGCTCACTTAGGTTTCTTAAAAACATATCTTAAAGTTAAATCTCGATTCTTCTGGCCTAATTGTGAAAAATCAATCCGAAAGTATGTCAATAACTGTGAAAGCTGTCAATTGAATAAAGAAGAAAGAAAAGCCGGGAAAGGTTTTCTTCAATCAATTGATGTGAAATTCCCATTTGAATGTATTGGAGTAGATATTTTGGGACCAATAACATCTTCAAGTAAAGGATGCAAATACATTATTATCATGATTGATATTTTCACAAAATGGCTGGAAACAAAAGCAATAAAAAATACAAGATCAGAAACCCTCGCTAAATGGTTCTGTGAAGAAATAATCACGCGCCACGGGGCAATTGATCGTATTCTCACTGATAATGCGAGATATTTTACTTCTGAATTCTTGAAAATAGTGTTTGAACTCACAACATCCAAACACGTAAAAAGTACACCGTATTCGCCTCAGACAAATGGAAATGCGGAAAAAGCATGTGGCATAGTTAAAGACATGCTAAAGCATTATGTAAAACGGAACTTAAAAGATTGGGCAAATTATTTGCCGCAAGTAACCTTTTGTTACAACATAAGCGTACATAAAACAACCCGATTTTCTCCATTTTATTTGCTCTACTTTAGAGAACCAAGGGTTCCAATAGATGTATCAATGAATCTTCCCCGGGATTTTAATTATGGAATTAAATTACAAAATGCAGTAGAAGACTGCAGAGAGCTTGTTATGCTCCGAATACAAGATTCGCAACATGATCATAAAGGTTATTATGATCAAAAACGTCGAGATGTTGAATTCAACGAAGGAGATTTAGTAAGTTTACATACTCCCCACACAGAAGTGGGCTTAAGTAAAAAGTTTCTCAGTCAGAAGACAGGCCCGTTCAAAATAGTGAAGAAACACTCTCCACTAAATTACACAATTCAAAAGGTCGATAATCCAAATAAATCTGAGAAGGTGCACATTCGACGATTAACAAAATGGAATAAGGAAGAAATTCCTGAAATCGACCGAATGGATAATCGACAAAACAGACCTAATCAACTGAGAACGGATTCATTAGCGAAAGAAGAAAATTCGACTAATGAAGCCATAAAAGAAGAGAATAGTAGGGATAATAAAGAAGAATAAAAGGGTAGATTTATGTATTACAAAGATATAATCAATATATAACCAATATATGACAAATATATAACAAATATATAACCGATATTTAGCAAAAATATAACCACTATTTAAAAAAAAACATAACTAATATAAAAATATAATTAATTCAATTCTACATTTGAGAGGACTCAAAAGTCTTGGGTTGGGGGTAATGCTAGGTGGTAGTAAGCTAGGGGATTCCGTCAGTGTTTCAGAAAAACTTGCAAACTATATGCCAGGTAAGGGGCATAATAAGTCTGATTCATAAGGCTTCGGTCTAAAGCATTATTTGATACATTGTTGATAAAGACTAGAGTACAAAATCAGACATAAAATTGTCTGTGACTCTAATACACTAAATAATGAAACTTCAACAAATAACTTGAATGCTATCAGACATAAGATAAGAGCCAATAAGACTAACGATGCAAGTATGAAACGCCTTGATATTTAAGGGTTGGGCAATTATAAGTTCACTAGAAAAGGGATACCTAAATGGGGGTTGTTTAGATAATGATTAACTAAAAAGAAGGGAGAGCAGATAGTATTTAAGTATGCATAACCCAACGCTGAGAGATTTGAGTCATCCAATGAACATAGCCTTAAACACAGTAACTTTACATCTATAGTAATGATAGTGCTTCAATGAGTAGCAGTAATAGGGTTGATTCACAGAATAACCAATAGAAAAGCGAATTTGTTATTTAGAGTTATTTAACGTTAAATAACGCTTTTGACAAATTATTTGACAGTAATGCTATTTTTAGATTCCTAAAAGCACTATCAATACTGAAGGAACGAAAAACATTTGTTTAATTGAAGGACACCGTTATTTAACGTTAAATAACGGCTGTTATTTAACGTTAAATAACGCTTAGGTATAAAAGGCAGAAACTTTTCTGCAAAGAATTCATTCAGTTTTCTGACTGTTATTGTAAAGCTTTAATAGAAAGTTAAATAAAAGTTATTTGAAAACCAACTCCTGGCTATTGGATTACTATTCAAGTAAACGAAGACGTGGAAACCAATCGGTAAGCACTCGTTTAAAAGTTTGTTATTTGGCCTCCTGGCCGACTGAAACGTCGGTCAGGAGGTCCATATCCCAAAGTATAACCTATGCAGGAGTGAGCCCTTAAGCTGAGAGGAAATTCTATTTTCAGGTTTAGTAAGTATGAATTTAGAAGTTAGAAGTCTCTCTGTAAGTAAGTTGTTTAAGCACATTGGCCTCTGTGGTTCTAACCAGACTTAAGAAATGGTTGAGCAATAGAGGACATAAGTGTTTGGATAAAGAGTCTCGACTGATTAAGATATCTATTAGGTTAACAGAAAGGATAATTAGTGCAATTAATTGTTTGACTATCCAAGACTTAGTGCTCTAACCATAGGTATGAATGGGTTGTGCGTTTAGTCTTGAAGAGTTCTATAATAAAGTTATTGCAGAAAAATAGAGGGAATAATTAGTGATTAGAAATTAGAAGATCTCTGACCCCTAATCCCATAGAGAATAGCCCCTCCCCAGGTGTTACTCTCTAACATGTGGTGACATTGCGTTGTGATAGAAACCCTCCCTTTAGAACGCTACCAAATCCGTTAAGTAATAAAAATTTTGAAATAAAAATAAGCGGTGACACAAGCGAACATCTTTGATGTACGTCGCACCCGCTTATAGTGCAGTTTGAACAACGATTCCCTATAAACGGAGCTCTTACGGAAAAAACGACTGTCTAATTTTTGACGGGTCCGCAATTGCAATAAGTTGTAGGAGGTCGTTGTTACAGATAAAGCACTAAGTCATAAGACTTAATAAATTCCAAAGATGGGAAGGCCGTCAAAATATACTAATGAAGAACGAGGGCAACGGGAACGTAAAAGAGTATCGTTAGCCGTAAAAAAATATAATAAAAAGAAATCAAAAGAGATCGACGAAATAAAAAGCACTAACGAAGCACTAAAAGCTGAAAATATAAAACTCAAAGAAAGAATCGAATTCTTAGAAAATGAAATAAATAATTTAACTAAAGATTCGAAAGAGTTCGACGAATGGATCTCTTCTTTATAAACTTTAAAAAATTGTTAAATAATATTTAAACTTGAATTTTAGATTATTTAGATAATAAAATGACCCGTTATCCACAATATAATCAATTCGAAAAGAAACATTTGATAGAGAATCAGGAAAATGATTCTGGATTAATACCGCTAGTAAGGTCCAATGAAGTAGTACCAAATCAGACTTTAATGGAATATCAAACCCAACCCTGGATTGCTTTACCAGAGGATCCTCATATGACATGGGGATTTTTTATCCCTAAACAATTAGAATTGCCATTTCAAGTTCCGCGACTATATAACAAATCTAACTTTGGAACTCGTCCACACGAAACTTCAATCAGGGCAAGTGGTATTACATTTGATGGAGGTCAAATTGTAGTCCCGACTTTTCAAGGGATAATGAGAAGATTCAATACCACACAACTAAAACCCTATTCAGATGATTTATTCGTCAACTTTTGTATAATTGACGTAATAATCGATACCGACACTACTAAAGTTATCATAATCTGCACTTCAGTTATTATATCTTACGATATAATAACCAGACAGAAGGAATTAGTTCATGAAACAGAGGAATTTCTTAAAAGTTTCCGAACAATACTGGGAACTTTCGTTTTGGATAAAAATGGGATGTTATATGAATTAAGTGAAAGAGATGGACTAATTTTTTGTGATGAAATTCAACAAATCACAACAAATATGGAAGCTGCCGCTCTGGTTACAAATGAAAATAACGACGCAACAATTGGAGTCTTATTAGCTTTCAGTTTTGGGAATCGAATTGCAATTGTAAGAATATGCAAAGAAAACGGGACTATATACTGTTACACAGTATTTGAGGTAACCACTAATCTAGATGGGCCGTTAATTTTAGCAGCCAATGGTAGTTGGTTATTCGTCGCCACGTCTACTTATCAATTCTTTACATACGACGAACAAAACCGACCCGACGTCGCATACCTTTTAAAATACAATTGGAGAGAATTAACCCAACAAATGATAAGTGGTTTGCCAATCTTCCTACCCGGACAAGTAATTCAGGATATGTCCGCAGAAGGGGGTAAATTGGTCATTTCCCTTCTCGAAAATAAAATACTGATTTATGGAACTGATCCACTGAGAAAGCTCTATCTAATTGAATTAAAAGAAATGGCAGAGATTGTTCGTGAGTTTAATGGGTACATAGTTTTCACCACTCATCAGAAAATATGTACCTATAAGTTGCCAAAATGTTCTAAAGTTTGTGATGAATGCTTGACACAGTTCGACAGCAGAATGATGAAACATGACAATTCAATAAGAACTGTCTGCCTTTGTAAACACGCTTTGAATTATTGATTGAAAATTATTTAAGCAATAAAAATAAGAATTTATTTACTCTTTTCAGAGAATGCAGTATATTAAAATCAAAAATGAATGGGTACCGATAATGATTGCTCCAATAGAACTGGAATTAAATGCCAAAACTTTCAAATCAAACAAAAATAAAGTCAATAACTTTAGAGAATATTTAATAGAACCAATTAAAAAGCTTTGCTTAGCATATAAGACACGCTTCTGGATTAAAAGAAAGCATCTCAAAAACGGAATACATAAAATCTTTTTGAGAATTAAAGACTTGAATATAAAAATCGTAGCATATGGAAACTCACAAAGAATTGCTATTCGAAACTTGCTCTTCAAATTGCATCGCGAATATTGTAAAAAAATTAAAAATAATAAAGTATAAGTAACATCTACTTGAAGACTGTTATAACCTTCGAAATTATCAACACGAGACTATTATCAATGTCCAGCGACTTTTTTTACGACCATAGATTAGCACCCTAAGGCTTCACGCTAAAACTAAGTCATAAAAGTTAGTCAACCGACTGTCGATTATAGATACAGGAGTTGAATAATGACTTCAGATATAATAACTTCAAGCAAACGTTTAAGAAGAAAATAAAATTTAGAAATAAAATATTTAAACAATTAGAGAAAAAATATTTAATCACATTCATGTATAAAGAATTCAATTACATAAGGATTCAGGCAAAGGCCATGAATATTATCAATATATGCTTCTCTAACATCATTAATAATCCAATCAGTAAAAAGACATAACATTCGACGATTAAATATATAAATATATTGTAAATTACTAAACCCTCTAATAAAATCAATAAAATAATCAATATTAAATCTATAAGAAGGTGGATAACTAACAATATCAATGGATTCAAGATTAGGGAATTGTTTAATAATATTTATGAGGTTATCATCAAAATATATATTTCTAAAATATAAATGAGTTATTGAAGAAAAATTTTTGGAAAGTTGTCCTTCGGAGGCATAACAATATCTAACATCCCCACTATGTTCAGTATCTTCTAATCGAATCTCACTTATTGAATTATTAAAATCTAAATAGAGACCTAATAATTCTACCCTTAAACTCCCATGAATAATGAAATCCATTAGTGAAGGAGGATCTGTAATAAATCCATTAATATATTTATATGATTGTCGAAGAGCTACCTCCCTAAAATGAGTGCTAACTAAACTTACAGATAAATTAGAAGCCTTATCTAAATACTGAGAGATATGTCTTACAACAACAGAGTCAAGTTGATCAAAAACATTCATGATTAATAAATATAAAAATATATAACTTATCTTATCTCAAAAATTATTCTTCAATATGTAGAGAGAAACTACCCAAATATTGTGAATCTAAGATAAATTTAAAACAAAATTAAAAATTAATGATTTATTCTCGATTTAAAACTACATAATTAACCATAGAAATAGGTATATTACATACTACTGAACTACGAATAACTAAGATATCAGTAGATGATAACTCACATGACATTACTGAGTTAACAAAATAAAAAGATTTTAAATTATCCAAATAAATTATAATATCACATAATTCAATTGAAGAAAGAAAATGTGAACTGTTAGAATCTCTAATATATACAGTTTCCAGATTAGGAAAACTTTTTAGTGATTTAAATAATCTTGAATTTATTCGTACACAATCATTTGTTTCAAAATATTTGAGTTGAGGAATAATGTGAAGTAAATCACAACTAAGCGAAAGTGTTAGAACAGATAAACCCATTAAACTATCTAAATTTCTTAATTTAATTCCTTTTAAATTATTACAACGAGTGAAGACTGAATTTAAAACATTTGAATCTATAAAAACACTATTGTCATCTTTAATATCTTGAGAATAAATAACTACGTATTCAAATAAATGAAAATTAAAATTAAAAGAGTTTGGGTTGGGAACATTTTCTAAATCTAATGAGAATTCAAGATTATCAATGAAATGAGTACCTAATGATATATAAATGTCTGAATTCGATTGAATACTATTCATAATTAAAAAACTTAGAAATATAATAATATACAATATTTAACAAAAGGTATTATTGTTGTCAAAATGTTGTTTATATAAAACAATAACAAAATAATAGACTTAACAAAAATATTAGACACAGTCGACTTCCAGAACAATGACTTCCAAAATAGTTGACTTCCAAAATAGTTGACTTTCAGAATAGTTGACTTCCAGAATAGCTGACTTCCAAAATAGTTGCCTTTTAAATGATTTGCCTTTCAAATAAGTTGAAATTAGTAAAGATAAATCGTATCACATTTAATTGATAATTTAGTTCAGGATCAATTCAGGTCACTCCCAAATTAGATCATAATATTTCGAACTGTCAAATATATAAGTTGTTGACACCTGGAAAGTATAAATTATTTTAGTTACAGAAATACAATAAATAAAAAATCAAATGATTGTTACCTGAATATGAAGTAATAGAATTTTCGGTTCCAAAACTTGTCACTTGTATTGAATGTCTTCTCACATCATAACAAAGGGTTACAACAAAATTCAACTGATCAGTAGTCTATATATTAAAAGGAATAATTATTAATCAATTTGAAATATAATTATATTAAGAAATTCATTAACTGTTAGATTAGAATCAAATTAGGAATGACTGTTCAAACATTTAACATTTATAACAAATATTACTTTTATTTTGATATTTGTTGGCACTAAAATAAAAGTCGTTTAAAAAAAATTAAAAATGGTTTCAATAACAAAAACCAGATCCACCAAAACTTTTGCCATTCCCACAATTTTTCATTAAAATATTGTTAACATTTTAGACTGGAATGAAACTTGAAATGAATGAATAAATATTTTGTGAATTTTAACTCTAATTTTATAGACGGATATTGTAATTTAGAATAAAATTTAAAATCTAATTGGTATATCCTGATTGAGTTAAAAGCGATAAATTTATTTAAACAAACGGATGTTCTAATAAATTTTGAATCTCAGAAAATAGTTAATTTAATTACAATTTCCTGTAGAAATTTTTTAGTGGAACTGGTAATGTTAGCCTTTTCCACAAAATAACATTAAATAAAATATCTAATTTTTTCGAAATAGAAACACAATTCAGAAATGTTTTGGTTATAATTTTTGAATTAATATTTTTTATAAAAAAAAAATTTCAAAATCACAAAATTAATTTTTGAAAACAAAACTATTTATTAAAAAAAAAAATTCCAAGAAAAACTACAAAACAGAAAAAGTTTCGGATTTTATAACTAGTTTTCTCTAACAATAAGCGGAACACAAAGACTCCAGAATCATTACAAAAAAATGAAAATTATTCATAAAAAATACCTTAACAATGAAATAATATACAAAACATTGAGGCTGTATAAAAAGAAAGTGTAATTTATCATAAGATTATTGGTTACTGATTGTATACATTTAATAAATTTATTAGGTATTTATTAAAAATCAATGAAGTGAATTCGCTAGAACAAAGTTAAATGACATTCCACTCAAATCAAAACATAATTGTATTAAAAATCGTTAAAAGTAGAACCAAAATGCCCTCAATAACGTATATGGATAGTGTCTTTGGACAAAATGTATGATTAAATATTGAAACTAATCATTAAAGATGTTTTAAGAAAAATATATGTTGGAAAATTAAAACAAAAATTCTCACCTGGAAGTCTAAAACTACATTTTTCTATATGAAACAATAACCAGCGGGCAAATATTTTATATGAAATTTGTCGGCAAATGAATGCTTAATAAGGCACAACCTTCAACGTTATAAGGCCGGACCTAATTCATATCCAAAATGAGAAAATCAAAAGATTTTAGATCCTGTTAAAATTTGAATTGATGTTTCAATGAGTTCTTACAAACCCAAATCAAATATTTTGTAATAAATCGAAGCATCTGTGATATAAAATAGTGTATAGCAAATCTCAATAAAATATCTCAATCAGAAAATGATTTACGTGTACTTAAACAAAATACAAAAATTCGTATAGAGTTAAGCTTAACGCTAAAGTATGGATAAAACACTGTTTTACATTATAATTTTTTTAACTATATATTTTTGAATTCTCCATTTAAAAGTAAAATATAAAAGTGTAAACCCCCATACTAGCCGTCGCCAACTTGTAGGGTTAAAATTGGATCGAAAACTTCAAAAACTCGAAATAAGTTTAAATTCAAAAAACAAACAATTAAATAATATAATTAAAAAAAAAATATATTGATCATAAGAAAAATTATTTATATTTAATAGAGAATGTCATCAAAAGAAGATAGCGAATCTGAAGATAACTCAGTTGACGAAAATTATACAATAATAGGAGAAATCACTGAGACCTTAGACGAATTCATTATTGAAATGAACAACGAACCAGAATTAGAAACCCCAAAAGATGAAATTAATTGGAACTTCTATTACTTCAAAGAAAAAGATCGAATTAATACAATGTGTCAAAAAAATCACTTGATAGATAATTCACTCCTTACTCTATGTCTCAGAGTCATTTGTTTAAGATTAGTTCAAAGCAGTTTAAATTTGAATTTTTTAGATGATCTGATTAATAATGGTCTAATCAAAATTATGATCGAATCATTTTGGGAAATAAATGAAATCAGATGCGAATATTGCCTAATAATTTATGATTACATTACAAACTTTCGAAGTCAAAAGCTTGACAATAAAGCAGTCAAAGAAATTGTATCGAAAATAAAAAGAATAAATCAAATATCATTACGAATGAGGTGTAATAAATCTATGATAAGAATAATAAGAAATATCATAAAATTAAAAGGAGACAATAGAGATGAAGCTTTCAATTTGAGTTTAATTGAAACGATTAAACCTCTTCTTGTCTCTGATCAAACGGATGATAGAAAAATTGGCCTTATATTCATTCTAACATCAAAGATACCTTCCACTAATTTACATAAATTATTAGTGAATACGCGGGATATCACCATAATATTAGGGCTTGTGAGAACAAGTTCCTCAGCTGTCAAAAGCTTAGCCTTCCAAATTTTGTGTTATTTAACACAAAGGGGAGAAAATTCATACTTATTGACCAAATTTCCATCATTGGATATATGTATGAGAATCCTAAACCATGGATCGAATAGTTATCAAAAACTAGCGATCGAATTAATTGGAAATTTTGCAAATCAAGGAGCCAATCATATAAATGCTATTTTTCATAAAGACATAATAGCAAAATTAATCCAAAAATCAAGAGAATTACATTTATTGCCTTACTGTTTAGCTACATTTAAAAGTATTTGTAAATTTGGGGATAATTTCCAAACGAATTTTATTGTTAAAAAAGGAATTCTTAAAGTGATCCACGAGAATCTAAAAAATGAAAATGAAACTCAGATAATAGTTCTGGATATACTACAATATATTTACCACAATAGAGGACTAAATAGAATCCCAGATGTTTGCGTAATCGAACGACAAAAGAATATGGTCCTCGAAGATATTGGTGAAAAGGGAATACCACAGGATAAAAAGGCAAAATTAAAAAAAGAGGAAATGGAACAAAAAAATCTGGTAAGATCCACAGCTGAACAAGCATTGGATCAAATTTCAGACCGTCTCATCCGATACTTGCATACTAATAAAAAAACCAAATATCTATTAAACTATAGATTAATTAATCGAAGGTTTATGAGATCAATTGACAATTTCTATAATACTTTTGAATTCAATAATCCAAATCAAAATAAAGATTTTGATGATGAAGATATAGAGTTCTTATATTCCTTTACGTTTTATATGGGTAATCTGCAACACCTAACATTACGAAATATTAGAATAATGGATGAATTTGCAAAAGAACTTTATGCTAAGCTGTTAAACCATAAACAATTTCAAAGTCTTTCCTTTATTGGATGTATTGGTTTTACATGGAAAAATTTTACGACTTTAATAAACGAGTTCTGGTCCTTAACAAAAATTGAAATAAGAAACACTGAATTAGAAGAATATATCATCGGAATTATTTTAAATGAATGCCCAAACTTACACACAATGATTCTCGACAAAATTGGAAACAAGACAACTGGTGAAAGTTTCAAAAAATTATATTCGAAAATGCAAAATATTGCAATAGATTTAAGTCAAATAAATAATGCAAATCAATTCATGTTAGCCTTAAAAGAGGCTGGAGAAAATAATAAAATAGAAAAGATCGCGATCAAAACTAAAAAGTATCACAAAAATCAATGGTGTTTACTCTCGTTTTATAAAAATTTAAAATCAGTCGAAATTTGTTCGGAACAAAACGGGAACCCAAGACATAAACATTATTGTTATCTAAAAAATCTGAACACTTTTAAAATTTCAGAAAGAGTTAAATCAAGAAACTCTTTCTTTGATAATGAAAATTTGGGTCAGTTGTATAAAGAAATTGGGAAACTTAAAGCTCTTTCTTTTGGAATCCTTAACAGTGATAAATCCATTCAAGATTTGAACTTGAAAGAGATAAATAAATGTAATCCCAATTTAGAGGAGATTGAAATTAAAGGATTTAAAATTTTAAACAACATGAATAAAGAATTCATTAATGATATTCTATCTTTCAATAACCTCCGAGTTTTTAATCTGACAGATGTTAATCTGACTTCTGAAGATTTAACCGGAATAATTAGGCAACACAAAAACCTAATAAGCTATAAAATAAATAATTGTTCATCAATTGATAAATCAATAATCTCAGCAATTATCGAAAAAGCGAAATTTAATTCTGACAAAGAATTTAAGATGAAAACACATGGAATTAATTATGAAGCTGAGGAGTTCGATTTTCCTCACAATCTCGAAGTTACTATAATGACAAATATATCGCAAGAGAAAGTGTTATTAAAAAAAGATGTCAGCATTAAAAAGCATAATCTTCTCCACAGTTTTTTCTAAATATTAAACTATTAATACCTATAAAATGTTACTAACCCTTAAATAAAAATAAAAAATGTTATTATATTTTATAGAAAATGACAGAAATTTTGAAGAATCAAATAAACAATAAAATATTACCCTTACAATTTGAGAGGATATCACCTCTCGCTATTCGACCGACGAAAGCTACAATTGACTCGGCTGGATATGATCTTTACTCCCCATATCGCTGTGTTATTCCAAGACGAGACAAACAACTTATAGTGAACGATCTTAAAATCGCGCTTCCAAGCGGTTGTTATGGTCGTATCGCTCCAAGATCTGGACTTGCTTGGAATCATTCAATTCACGTTGGCGCAGGTGTAATCGATAGAGATTTTCGAGGAAATGTTTCGATTGTTTTGTTCAATTTCTCTGATAGAGATTATGAAGTAAGACGCGGAGATAGAATCGCACAGTTAATCTGTGAAATAATGGTTAATACAGAATTGATTGAAGCTAAACTCGATGACACGGAAAGAGGAGAGGGTGGATTCGGTTCAACCGGAAATTAAAATTAAAATATTCAAATAATAAAATATATAACCAATTTCAAATATATAATAACCAATTTCAAATATATACATTCAATAAAATTATTTAATTATTTAAATTTTTCCGTAGTATTTTAAATGGATCGGAAACGCTTCATTTTAATTTTATTAATCCTGAATGATGTTTTCGAATTACGAAACAAATGTATGGAATTACCCACAAGAATCATAAGAATACCGGTCAATAAAAAATACAATGGAAGTGTAAACGTCGCGGAAGTCTATTTTAGAATAAAGAAACAAGCCCCCCAAAGAAAATCCGTTTGTTTAATTAATCAAACACATATGGTGGACCAAAGTGGGGATATTAAAGAAGTAACAAATTTAGAGCAATTTGTCCTAAACCAGAAAAATTCCGATATGAGTATCTATTCTATGGTCAAACTTAAAAGGTTTAATGGTACCCGAACTGACTATCGTCCATTCTATATAATGAATTGTGATCAAGCATCTTGTAATCTTCTTGATCCAATGAATCTTCAAATAATTACTATTCCAAAAAGCGAATTAATTGTCTCTTTTCAAATAAAGAAACCAATTAATAACATGCCTTTGACTATAAAGCAACTTTTAATTAACATAGAAAATGATTTAAAATGGTTTATGGAAACAAGATGGTTTCTCCGACATTATTACGAAACCATAATTCAATTTGATAAATTGTATTTTACATCTAACGATAGAAACGATTATGAATTTTTGACGGAAGATAGGATCAGGGTAGAAGAACAAGCTGACAAAACTCACTTCTATGAAATAAAAGAGGTGGCATATCAGCCAAACAATCAAAGAATATACAAACGAAACGAATTATATCCTAAAAATTGGACTTACACACCAACCAGTGTAAATCATAAAATAAGGACCATTAATTTAGCAATTGAACTCAAAATACCAGAATTTCAATTTAAACTTCCCCAGAATAAAAGCTGCGAAGTCCTATTTGAGTTGTTGCTGGTAACATTTGCCGATTGTGGTCTTAATAGATACTTTGCAATTCCCAACTATTTTATTAAAAGTATCGTAAGCTTCAAACTTGGAACTGGAAACCAAACTATTGGGTATTATACCATTAGTAAGTGGGCTGGAAAGAACTCTTGGCTGCAATATACCTACGTTTTTAGTAGGAGAACTGTAGTAATTATCCCTTCTAATTATGAGCGTGGAGCTATCAATCCAGATGTTAACTTAGATGATCATTTTAAAAATACTGTGAAATCATTATCACCGTTTTGCGACAATCCTAACCGGAATTTTGAAATCGAAGAATGTTATTTGCAAGCCAATATTTGCAAAACTATTAATATTCACCTAAATACTGAAAAATTAGCTAAGAGGGAGTTTAAAGCTCCAGAAGAATTCGTAGGAGTTTTTGTCCCCACGACAACAACAACGACTACTCCTACTCCCACCATTCCAAAAGTCGAAACGACAACTACCACAACTCCAAAAGTCGAAACGACAACTACCACAACTCCAAAAGTCGAAACGACAACTACCACAACTCCAAAAGTCGAAACGA